>OV050032.1:125052788-125317788 GCA_920105625.2 Clusia tigrina | reverse complement strand
AAACAATAATAAGATTGAAAAAATTGCATATATTCTCGCAGATAACTTTCCTAATCATGAGAATTTTATGAAACACTTTTCCCACTAAACAATAAATAAATTTCATTCATTGATTTCAAAGCTAAAAATTAAATACGAATTCATAATTTGTTTACCATTGGCTAATTAATAACTGAAATAATAAAAATATTTAAAAATGCTTACAGTTACTGAAGGATAACAAGTAAGTGTATAATCTAAGAGCGCTGCTTGAACATTTTCGTGGCCTTCTAAAACGGTTTTTCTATTGATAATCCCGCGAACATCTAAAATATTTTTTTATATTTATTAGGTAACGAGCATTTCAGCCATGTGCCTTACCTGGATTTAAAAGAATTAAGAATTTCATGCATACATAATCTCCCATGTCAAATTTTAGATCCTGTAGCTTATTTTGCAATTCATTGAAGTAATCCGATAATTGCGGTACACCCAACAAACCTAGCCCCAGTAGATTAAACACTTGCCCGTTGTTGAGTTGTGTCTCATCTGGTAAGCCATTGTGTATTCTTTGGTGAAGATGGTCGAGGACAAGCATATCTGACCAGGAGTGTTGCAACAGCTTCATTTGATCATCGACCTGTAAAAAATCCTAATCAATTGTATATAAAGATTTTTTATATCGTTGTATCACTGTACGTGATGCAACCTGTTAAAAATATCCCCATTTAAATAAACATGCTATAAACTGTACTTGTACATACACTAATTTTAGCATATTATTATCATTAGCAGCACATTACAAAAATTTACTTTAATTTCAAATAAAAATTAATTTTGAATCAATATTCCAGGCTGCAAGTTTTGCGAATAACTATGCTTTTATATTTCATTATATCATAGGTACTTACTCTACGAAACATTTGAGGAGTACACCAATTACTGTAGCCAACAATTGGCTACAAAAACCATAATTTAAGTTTCTAACCCCTAAAATTGCAAGAAGTAAATAAAATCCGGAACCGAAATGATTTTAATATAAAAATTTTTGTTTAAAAGAAAAAACTAGTGATGGTTTTTAGGTTTTTATACCCTTTACCTTTAAAAAAGGTAAATAGGGTATACTAATTTTGTGCTTTTGAGAGGGGTTGCAATTTCAAGAAGGAGGCGTGGTAAGTATGGACATATACAGATATGATCAGAATCACTTTCTAAGCAATTTTTATTTTGTCCGTCTGTGGCCACTTCTTTCTACACCGTTAGAGCTATCTTAATGAAATTTGGCAAAAGTATAGTCTGGACAGAACCAGATTGCTATATGGGCCGATTTGGACAAAGACCACGCCTACCTCCCATATAACGAACTTATTTCACCTTTTTTAAAATGACTATAACTTCGTTCAAATTGATGGAATCGTGACGCAATTTGGCAGTTATTGAGATGTAAGCCCTACTAAACACTATGCAAAAAGTGGGCGGTATATATTAACTGCCATGCCCACAAATGGGATTGATCAGGGGAGACTACTCATTGATCCTGAACACATCAGGGTAGATGCTGCTTTAAACCTCAGCAGAAATGACATCAAACTCTATACTGAACTTTTAACAGGACACTGTTGACTAAATTACCATCAGAAAAAAATAGGCGTCGTAGAAGACGATTCCTGCAGACTCTGTAAAGAGGAGCAGGAAACAGCAGAACACATTCTATGCACTTTCCAACGGTGGCAAGACGCAGACATAACTACCTAGGCAGTGGGTTCTTATTTCCAAATCACCTAGTTAAAATGAAGCCCACAGTAGTTACAAGATTTATAAAGAGACTAGGATTGTTTTAGTTGGGTACGAGGCTGCACAATAGATCTCTTAGGTCGCGGTGTTCTTTTAGCCTGTTAATAATAATAAATAGATCCAAAGAATAATATAAAAGATGTACATCAAATATACTAAATACAATGGATGTCTTATATCTGGAGATGGTCCTCCAAAAAAAATTTCGAATTGTTGAAAGTAAAACAACAACAAATTTTAGCCCCATTCTAAATTTTCCATCCCTATGTGAAACGCCGGAAAACATTTTCGTTATTATTTTCCTCGTGTAAAATACAAGTTGCGGTCACTGACAAACATTGTGGTAGCAACATGTATAACTACAGAGAGATACAGGCAATTTAAAACAAATGTTTTGCATAATACGGAGTTGGATACTTTAGGGCCAATACTATATAGGGCCACACTATTCGTGCCGGTCACGGTCATTCAAGCATCCGTCAAATTTTTTTTAATGCCTTTTAATATGAAATATTCACATTACCGGTCACGTGCCAGTCACAGTCCAAGCAAGACTGCCGCGGTTTTTTCAAAAAGAATACTTGGCCGAAGGTTCAACGGCAGTGTGGAATGCATCGCTTGTTTGTGGATTTCGTTCAGATGAAATTTTACGCGTTCTAGCGTAGGGATCGACTTGATGTGCCAGCATGTGTGTGAGTGTGGAATAAATACGTTCGACGCCATCCACTGCGTTTCACTTTTAATTGGTTTTTCCCCTTTTTCTTTTTGTTGTTTTGTCTCCTATTGAGCAATTATTAAAATAATAGCTAGCGTCATGCACATACAGCTGGGATTAGGATCCACATTTGAGAAGTTGTGACTGGCATGTGAATGGATAATGTGAATACATTGCGTTCCGTCTGACCGTGACTGGCATGACCGGCACGAATAGTGTGTATTGGGTTTTATTGGCATCATTTAATTGTTTTCAAATTTTATGAAAAATATCGAATATCATATAATAAATTTATGTGTAACAATTTACCACCAAAAAATGATAGTTGCTAGAATTTTGTAAAGATTTATGTCAGGAAATGTCTTGCTTTTCCATTAACAATATCTCTCTTCCTGTCCTGAAATAAATTGATGGTGACAATATTGAATAAACAAACCAAAAACTTCATATTTTGTACTTCATCTATCTGATATTTCTATATAGTAAACTGTTTAACCAGTCGTGGAAATGCTTATGCGTATTCAAGATACACTAGAAATTTGTTTTAAAGTTGCCCTATAAATTACGATCCTTCAATTTCTCAAAAATAGTGGTGAATTGAAAACAAAAATAATAAGAGGTATAAATTCCTCACATTTACCATCAACCAAAATACAGTAATCAATATATTAATCAGCTAAGGTTTTTTTTTGTCGTACCGGTTACAGAAAGCTAACTGGCCCATTTTTTTTTTTTAAATTGCTTCATCTTAAAACATTTGTGCTGCAGATGTGCAGAATATATTTTTTCTTATATCTGTTATATATATATTTCTTACAAATATATGTATATAACATACTTATATACATATATATCCGCCACAAAGCCGCTGTTTACGTTTATGTTGTTATTTGCAAAATCCGCAAATAGCGTTATTCTAAATTATGCTGTAGCGGATCATCATAAACCTAGCGGCAATTAAAAAAATATATTAGAATAAATACAACTCTGTACAGTTGCGGACAGATCATCTGATTCGTTAAGAAGTACAAAGAGAAAGAAGAAAAATAGATTCTATATAAAACTGACGCTACTCTAAAGCGGCCCCGACACGTTACTGCATGATGTACAGAATCGTAAAGATTTTTTAGTAAAATAGATATGTATGCGTCTCACATATAATGACTGAAGCCATGCAGTAAGCAAAATCCAAATCATTTGCAGTAAGCAAAATCCAAATCATTTGCAGTAAACAAAATCCAAATCATTTGGATTTTGGTTAATCCATGCATAATGTGTTCAGTCAATACATCATGTGTATTTGCGGGACTGAAGCTGCATTCATTCGAAGCAGAATTTCATAGCGTGCGGACGTCATGGCGGACACCGGAGAAAAACATTTCTCATCGAATTTATTGAATTGACCACTAAATTTTGATGAAAAATCATTCCTTTTTCGGTACCAATTTTTTTATTTTTTTTTTTCAACAACCACAGTCAAAAGTATTTTATCCGCGACTGACATTGTCGTCCGCACACCGAAAGAGTAAACGAAAAATGAATGATTAAAGAGAATGCAGTAACATGTCGGTGCTGAGATACTGCACACATATATGAGTATGATGTCAGTAATGCAGTAACGTGTCTGAGCCGCTTACTTAAGACGCATTTTTCTGTGTTCACGTTTTTAAAAATATTTGATGTAAATAAGCTAACAATATATAAATAAAATAGTGTTAATGTAGAAGACTTTTAATTCAATCACATCTTTAATTGTATAAACCCTAATGTGCCTAAAAGTATGCCGCAAATATTTATATGAAAATCGTACGATGAAGTTATTATATTGAAACGTTATTGCATATCAGTGAAACGGGATTGCATACTTTTAGGATCTCATTTGGAGTTTGAGAATGAGTGCACCATCCTGTGTGTGAATTATTATTATTATTATTATTGACAGGCTAAAAGAACACCGCGACCTAAAAGATCTATTGTGCAGCCTCGTACCCAACTAAAACAGTCCTAGACTGTTTATAAATCTCGTAACTGCTGTGGGCTTAATTTTAACTAGGTGATTTGGAGATATGAACCCACTGCCTAGGTACTTATGTCTGCGTCTTGCCACCGCTGGGCAAGTGCATAGAATGTGTTCTGCCGTTTCCTGCTCCTCTTGACAGAGTCGACAAGAATCGTCTTCTACCACGCCTATTTTCTTCAGGTGGTAATTTAGTTTACAGTGTCCTGTTAAAAGTTCAGTGTATAGTTTGATGTCATTTCTGCTGAGGTTTAAAGAAGCATCTACCCTGATGTGTTCAGGATCAATGAGTAGTCTCGACTGCCGCATGCCTTTTGGGCTCTCCAGTAGTTTAGCAGACTTCGTTTTTCCTGTTCGCACAACAAGTTATTTGTGAAGCTACTGTTTACCCCACAGAAGGGTTCTGGGCCTATAAAGGCAGTGTCTGCACCCTTTTTTGCTAAAGAATCTGCCATTTCGTTGCCCTCATGTCCCTCGTGTCCCGGTACCCACATTAGCGTAACAGAGTTTCTCGCTGCTAGGGTATTGAGAAGTTTACAGCATTCCCAGACCAGCTTTGATTGGAATAAGAAGTTTATTAATGATTTTAGAGCTGCCTGGCTATCTGAGAGTATGCATATTTTGGTGTTGCGTGTACCCCTGCGTAGACATTCTCTAGCACATAACTCTAAAGCGTGGACCTCCGCCTGAAAAATGGAAGCTGTTTTTCCCATTGCAATTGCTTTTTGGAAATTTGGCCCTACAATTCCAGCTCCTGCACTGCCATCTTCCATTTTGGACCCATCTGTATACCACAACTGAGAGTCCTGTTTTATTGTTATTTCCTTGTTTCTCCAAGCTGAACGGTCACTGATGACCACTTTGAATTGCTTTGAGAAGTCTAATTTTCTGTCCATTTTGTCGAAGACCATGAGGCACGGAGAATTCCAGACAGTGTCCAGAATCTTTGCGTGCCCCGAAAGGTTGCCTTCTTTAAGATGGGCTAGATTAGGTAGCCTTAGGGCCGCGCTGGCCGCCATCCTTTTAACTACAAGGTGTAGAGGAGTCAGTCCAGTGATCACTCCCAAAGCTAGTGTGGGGCACGTTCTCATTGCTCCCGTCACACTCAAACAGGCTATACGGTGAATCTTGTTAAGAGTCCTCTGAGCTCCTGTTTGGTTGACTTTTGGCCACCATACCAACGACGCATAAGTAATCATTGGTACTATTATTGTTTTATATGACCACGCCATCATTTTTGGCCGTAGCCCCCATGTTTTACCGTACAACCTCTGGCAAGCATAGGTTGCTCTTAAGGCTTTACTAGTTATGTATGATAAGTGGTTTTTCCAAGTTAGAGTTTTGTCCAGGATTACTCCCAGATATTTCATTTCATTGGACATTGTTAAGTTTGTGGTCCCTAAACTTAAGGTCCCCAGATTCAGTTTCCTTCTTTTGGTGAAGGGTACCACGTTTGTTTTATTCGGATTTATCGATAGGCCTTTCTCCTGACACCAGTTTTGAGTGATGTCAAGAGCCAGTTGCATGCGATCTGTTATGGTAGAGTCAAACTTGCCTCTGACCATAATTACCAAATCATCCGCAAAGCCCTGAACTTCGTATCCGAGGTCATTGAGAGTTTGTAAGAGCTCGTCGATAACCAATAACCATAGGAGTGGCGATAGGACGCCCCCCTGGGGACATCCTTTGGTTGACCTGACAATTTGCTTTGCTGTCCCTGTTTCAAAGATTGTCGTTCTGTTTTTCAGCATATTGAGAACCCATGTTATGATCAGTCTTTGTATACCTTTCCTGTTCATCCCCTCCTCAATTGATCTGAAAGTAGCATTGTCAAAAGCCCCCGTAATGTCAACCGATGTACAGAGAGCTATTTCTTTACCCTCAAACGCCTTTTCAATTTTGCTTGTTAAGCTATGTATGGCTGTCTCAGTCGATTTGCCTGATTGGTAAGCGTATTGTTCAATATGAAGAGGAGAATCTTTAAGATAAGTTTCCCTGATATATTGGTCCAGAATTTTTTCCATAACTTTTAGCAGGAATGACGTCAGGCTAATGGGCCGATAGGCTTTTGGCGTGTGGTCCGCCTTTTTGCCTGCTTTCGGTATGAAAGCCACCCTAGCCTTCGTCCAAGGTTTAGGCACTATGCCTAGCTCCAGGCTTATCCTGAAAATGTTTGTTAGCACAGGTGCTAATACATCAACACCTTGCCGAAGTAGGCACGGTTGTATATTATCGACACCTGGCGATTTGAATGGTCTAAAAGTGGAGATAGCCCATTTGGTTTTATTTTTTTTTGTGTGTGTGAATTAGTCAAGACACAATCTATTCGAAAAAAAGCTGCTTTCGTTGTAGAGATTGTGGTGTAAAGAATTATCTCGAAAGTAAGAACTTCCTGTAAAAAGTTCTAGAAACATCCAGAAAATTCTAGTGTATTGTAGAAGTTTCCACCTCAACCATTCGAAACTATAAAAAGCACAAGACTGTACAAAGTCGAGGACATTCGAACAGAGATCGTAACAGTGTGTACATCGTGCATTATAAATCGAAGCAGCAGTATTGGTAATTGTGATTTGCAAAGTGATGAAATTTATTATTAAATAAAGTGATGAAATTACTTATTAAATAAAGTGACTAATGGTTTGTGAAATAAAGTGCAAATTGTAACTATTAAACAAAAACGCGTGTTTCTAATTTTAATAAGAATTAATGCATTCAATATATTTAAGTTGTTAGCAGAGCAAGGTTAAGAACAAGACTGAGTTTACTGAGACAGAAGGTCCAAAGAAGACAATAAAAAGGTTGCCATGTAACTTTAAATATACAATTATTCAACACTCCCACTTTTTAATTACATTGCAAAACATTAATAGTTCAAAATCAAAATGTAGTTAAATCAAATCTATGCTCATACAAAGGTTTCAACCCTATCTGATCCCTAAATTTGAAAAAACTATGCTGCGGTAATGCCTTTGTTAAACCATCAGCTAGTTGATCGGATGATGCAGCATATTCCAATTCAAATACATGGTCTTCGTACTTCTCTCTTATAAAGTGGCAACGAACGTCGATATGTTTCGTTCTTTTATGAAACTCAGGATTCTTTATAAGACGTATAGCGCTTTGGTTGTCAACATAAAATCTCTGGATTCCCAAGATCTGTCCAGAAATTTTTGAGCCAAACCAGTTCCTTTACTGCATTTGAAGCTGCAATATACTCTGTGGTTGAAAGAGAAACACATTTTTGCCGTTCAGAGCACCAGCTTACAACACTCTCGCCAACCATGAAAACAAAACCAGATGTAGATTTCCGAGTTTGCAAATCACCAGCGTAGTCTGCATCGCTGTAGCCACGAATATTAAGGCTGCATTCACTGTTGTAGTGTATTCCCATGTTAGTTGTCCCGTTGACGTATCTAAGGATTCTTTTTATTGCATTTACATGTGCTGCCGTAGGATTTTCCATATACCGACTTGCATTTGATACTGCAAATGCATTTGATACTGCATTTGATACTGCATATGCTATCTGGCCTTGTGGCTACTGCCAAATACATAAGACTTCCAACTGCCTCTCTATATGGAAAGTTGGTAATATTACCAGTCTTCTCGACAAAATCGCTCAAATTGGTGGAGCCATCTGCAGGTGTTGCTGTAAAAGAGGAACTTTGCATATTAAACCTAGCAATTTCCTTTTTGGCGTAACCTTCTTGATCAATAAAAATCGAACCATCAGCTTTGCGCTGAATTTCAAGTCCCAGAAACAGTTTCGCCTCGGAAAATGTAACTTTAAATTGAGATGTTCCATCAGGTCCGAAATGACCTCACGCGAAGTAGACACAACTAGCCCATAATCAATGTAGATAGCCAAAATGATGCAATCACTTTCAGTGATACGGGTAAAGACACACAAATCATGGTTTGAGGTTACAAAATTAAAAAGCTCCAGAAACTTAGTGAACTTTTTGTTCCAACACCTTGATGCTTGCTTAAGCCCGTAAAAACTCTTCATCAATTTGCATATGCGACCGCTTCCATCATCATACCCCAATGGTTGCTTCATATAAATGTCTTCCGATAAATCGCCATACAAAAACGCTGTTTTCACATCGAACTGCAGAATGTGCATTTTTCGTGCTGCTGCCATAGCCAATATACACCGAATAGACGTAAATCTTGCTACTGGAGTAAATGTTTCTTCATAGTCTATTCCATACTCTTGACTAAAGCCTCTGACAACTAAACGCGCCTTGTATCGATCAATGTTTCTTTGGCATCTCGCTTTATTTTGAAAATCCATCTATTGTCAATAAGCTTTTGGTTTACAGTACTTGCATTGGGCCGCATACATCTGCAAAACACAGCTCTCCACAGCTTGAGGATCTTGCTTCACGAGTTAAAGCTGATTCTGTACTGTTTGTCTAAAATACATCCTTCACATGTAAATTCCTCCTCAATGAAATCCACATTGACTCTCTTAAGGAACTGCCTAACATGTCCCAAATTTTGATGCCCCATTCTTTCACGCCATGTTCGCAGAGTTAGCTTTTCTGTTGTCACTATATTTGCCTTGCCATATTCTTGAGTTTTTATTAGCATTTGGAAAAGCTTTTCTCGACGAACTCCCACTGTGCTTCCATCTGTTCTTATGAATCTACAGCTCCTGCTGTCAGATTCAAACTCAAACCCTCTGTCCAATGCCTTTGTTTGAGAAAATAGATTGTAGTGGATGTCCGGTACATATAGCACATTTGTCAGCACTTTCTGCACCCATTCACGACCGTCGTTTACTACCACCGCAATATCACTTTTTCCTACAGCCTTGATAGCACGTCCATCGCCTACCGTGACGATTTCATTACAGTTGATAAAGGTAACAAACCAATCGCGTTGATTACTCATGTGGTCCGTTGCGCCTGAATCGAGAACCCACGTTTCCAATTTGCTGCTGACATTCGCTCCATATACCAGCGCCTCAACGTTTTTACCATGAGTCTCACTCTTAAACGATTTACACATCTGCGGACAATCCCGTTTAAAATGGCATTTTTCACCACATTTAAAACATACGCCTCTTTTTGTTGTTTTACCGCTTTTCCTTTGCTGTTCTTTCCCACCTTGTTGACTTCGCACCCTTGCCTTTTTCCGGGCGCCCAAACGAATTTCTTCAGCCATTAGCCTTGCCCGTAAGTTGTTTAAGCTCTGATCCACTGACCATACTGACTCCCAAGCACTAAAGAAGTGATTATATTCTGGTGGCAGTGACATCAGGACTTTTGTCATGATCATTTTATCTGATATGGTTTCACCTTGGTCACGTAGATGCTGCACAGTCTCCATTAACTTTGACAGGTAGTTAGTGATGTCGTCATCTGGATCTTTTGAAAAGCTGTAGTACTTTTGCATTAAAACAACACGTTTGACTTTGATGTCTGCTCGTAAACACTTTTTAATGTGTCCCACATGCTTTTAGCAGTAACACAGTTCAGGATTTGTAGCAAAGGTTGCTTTCCTAATGCGATACTAATTATTCGTCGAGCTTTCGCATCAATTTTTCGCCAAGCTTTGCTCCTTTTCTCCCTGACTAGCCCCCTGTGACCACATCGAACATTTCCTCAGCTTCCAAAATTTGAACCATTTGGAATTTCCACGTCAGCCACTGCGAGCTATCTTGGAGCTTGTCAAGTTTTATATCACCGCCTGATGCCATTATTAAATGAAATAAAAGTCCACTCTTTTCATTTATTTACTGAACGACTTTAAGGAATAAAAAGCAGTAACAAAAAATCGCACTAAAACACTTAATTTTCACAGCAGAACACGTGTGATTCTGGGCCCATAACCTATTAAACAAAAACGCGTGTTTCTAATTTTAATAAGAATTTTGCATTCAATATATTTAAGTTGTTAGCAGAGCAAGGTTAAGAACAAGACTGAGTTTACTGAGACAGAAGGTCCAAAGAAGACAATAAAAAGGTTGCCATGTATCTTTAAATATACAATTATTCAACAGTAACAAAGTAAACTTTAAGCCTAAAGAACAAGACTGTACAAAGTCGAGGACATTCGAACAGAGATCGTAACAGTGTGTACATCGTGCATTATAAATCGAAGCAGCAGTATTTGTAATTGTGATTTTCAAAGTGATGAAATTTATTATTAAATAAAGTGATGAAATTACTTATTAAATAAAGTGACTAATGGTTTGTGAAATAAAGTGCAAATTGTAACAAAGTAAACTTTAAGCCTAATATTAAGTTTGTAAATAGCAATAATTAAATAAAGTTGGTTATTTTAATTTAACCAGCGATTGTTTGATTACTTCACGATCCAGTGGTACGAATCCGAGTACAGAAAGTTAGAATAAATTGTCAAGAGGGCAATTTCGTAACAATTGGTGTCAGAAGTGGGATTGTGTATCTGTAATAAACAATGGTTAAATTCGAAAAACTGAGATTGGAGCAGCTCAAGGAGCTTGAGCGCTTAAATTTGCAAACACAAGGGCTTAAAGCGGAGCTGCAGGTGCGATTAAGAAGCGCTTTAGAGGAGCAGGGTATAGACGTCGATGAGCATGAATTCCAATGTGAAGAGCCAACAACATCTCGACACGAAGAAAAACCGCAAGAAACTAACACGGGTAACTTTGACATGAGTGCACTAATCGGGATAATGGAATCCTTTAAACAGAATGCAGCAGAGAGATGAGAAGATGCAGCAGCAGTTACTACAAAATTCTCAAGCAGCCGATGAGAAGATGCAGTTGCGATTACAGCAAAATGTACAAGAGGATGTCAAAGAACAGTTGGAACAGCAGCTACAGAAAAGCGATGACAAGTTGCAGCAGTGGTTAGAGCAGAGTGAATCACGACTTGCTCTATTAGCGGAACAAAACTCACAGCAGATGAAAGAAATATCTGAGATGGTTGACAGGAAGGTTTGCAAAATTGAGACACAGCAGGAATCGTTCGAAAAATCTGTAGAACAAAAATTCATTGCGAACGAGTAAAAGCAGAACGATTTTATGCAACAAATAGAGCAAAGAATTCACCTACTACAGGAAGGTGCATTGCCTATTCCAGCTTTATCCTCATTAAAACTGAAGCCTCCTAGCTATGATGGAACCACGACATTTAGCGTCTTCAGAATGCAGTTTGAGACTACCGCTAGCACAAATGGTTGGAGTGCCCCCGAAAAAGTGGCTGCATTAACAGTTTCGTTGAAAGGTGCTGCCGCTGATGTGCTTCAAACTATCTCAGAAAGTGAGCGAGACTGCTATGAAAGCTTGATGAATACCGTTCAGCGCAAGTATGGTAGTGAACATCGCAAGCAGATGTACCAAGTAGAGCTACGAACACGGGTGCAGAAGAGTGGTGAGTCTCTACAACAGTTTGCGGCTGAAGTGGAACGGTTGGCTCATCTTGCCTACCCAGGAGAGATCACTGAGAGGTCTATGATGGACACTTTCGTATATGGCATTCGCGATGCGGAGATAAAGCGTTCTACGATAACTAATCCGAAAGCTACATATATGGAGACAGTAGCTAGCGCTTTAACTTCACAGACAGAGGCCTTGGGGTGCCAGCCAATATACAGAGCCCGTCAGGTACAAGTCGAAAGCGGACAAAGTTTCACGGGCAAATGCTTTACCTGCGGAGAGGTCGGACACATGGCTCGTAATTGTCAGTCGAGACGGAAACGTTCTAGATCACGCTCACCGGTAAGACCACCAAAGCAAGTCAGATTCCTAAATAGGGAAGCAGAAAATGTTGAAAAGCCGTCGACAAACTAGATGGAGTCAGTCCCGAGGGGCTTGATCTGACTCCCACAACATGTAGCCCCAGAATCTTCATTTCTCAGATGGCATGGAAAATCAACAGCCTACCTGTCGACAGCGTAGTAAATGGAAGAAAAATCGAGGTAAGATTGGATACGGGTGCATCACATTCCATATTTAGAAGGGATCTCGTTCGGGGAATCGAGCCGCTTCTGGGAATAAGATTGCGTACGGCAACTGGAGATGATGCACCGGTACTGGGAAAAGTTACACAGAAAATAACTATCGGCACTACAACAGTGACGCACGAGTTTTTAGTTGCGGATATTGTGGACGAATTAATCTTAGGTGTGGATTTTATGATTCGGAATGGATTCACCCTAGATTTGAAATGCCGAATGTTGAAATATGCGAACACCGAAATACCGTTATCCGTTGGTGAGGATAAGTATGGAGGTATCCAACAAGCCATTGTATCGCGGCGGACAAAAATCCCAGCAAAGTCAGAGGCAGTCATATGGGCCAAAATGAACGGAGATGTGGAGAAGAACAAGTTGTGGGTTGTGGAGACTGATGAAAAATTTGCACTGGATGACATCATCATTGGAAAAACCCTCGTAGAAGAACAGAAGAACAGAATAGTGCCAGTAAGAGTGGTCAATCTTGCAAATTCCGCTAAAACCATAGAGAAAGGACAGATAATTGGAAATTGCCGGGCAATTTCTGCAATTGTAAACTGTGAGAGCCAGCTGCGAGACACAAAAACTAAGATACCAGCTAATAAAAAGGTACTCGACGATCTCACGAAAAAATGGAGCAACGACTTATCCACAGAGCAGAGGAAGACTGCCACCTTTTTTTTGGCAAGACATTGGTCAGTAGTTGCTGAAAAGGGTAAAAACGAAGGCAGAGCAAAGATGGTGAAACACACAATCAACACTGGTGAGGCCAAACACATTCGTCAAGCGTCAAGAAGAGTACCTCTGGCAAAGAGAGAAGAGGCGAATGTATTGCTGAAGGAAATGCATCAGAACAACGTCATTGAGCCATCAGCGAGCCCCTGGAGTTCTCCAGTGGTATTAGTCAAGAAGAAGGATGGCTCCACACGTTTCTGTGTAGATTATCGTAAACTAAATGAGGTAACGAAGAAAGATAGTTATCCATTACCTCGCATTGACGATACGTTGGACACACTTTCTGGTTCAAATTGGTTCTCAACGCGGATATTGGCAAGTGGCAGTCGACGAACAAGACAAGGAAAAGACAGCATTCAGTGCCGGTGATGGACTATGGCAATTTTTAGTGATGCCAATCGGACTGTGTAATGCTCCAGCTACATTTGAACGCTTAATGGAACATGTGCTAAAGGGTCTCCACTGGAAATCGTGTCTGGTGTACCTAGATGACATCATCGTTATGGGAAAGGACTTCGAGGACCACTTGAAGAATTTGGAAGAAGTATTGATGCGATTAGGAGCTTCAGGGTTGAAGCTGAGCGCAAAGAAATGCTCGTTCTTCAAGAAAGAAGTCAAGTACCTTGAACATAAAGTCACACCTGAAGTAGTACACACAGATCCAGATAAGATAGACTCAGTAAGGGAGTGGCCAAGACCAACTAGTTTGCATGAGCTACGCAGATTCTTGGGTCTTTGCACCTATTACAGACGCTTTGTTCCAAGCTTCGCAGATGTGGCTGGTAGTCTGCATGCATTAACGAGGAAGAATTGTCCTTTTGAGTGGAAAAGCGAACAGAAGAAGGCATTCAACAGATTGAAAGAGCTATTGTGTACAGCTCTGATCCTTGCGTATCCAATACCTGGCGAAAAATGTATTTTGGATACAGATGCAAGTGGCTTCGGGATTGGAGGTGTCCTGTCGCAAGTTATTGACGGACATGAAAGAGTAATAGCCTACTTCAGCAAGATCTTATCAAAGCCAGAGCGAAATTACTGTGTAACACGGAGAGAACTTTTGGCGGTGATGCAGTGCGTGAAGCACTTTAACAAGTACCTGTATGGACAAAAGTTCTTGTTGAGAACGGATCACGCTGCTCTGCGCTGGCTATTACAGTTCAAAAATCCCGAATGTCAGGTTGCGAGATGGATTGAGAGACTCCAAAGCTACGATTTCACAATAGAACATCGCAGAGGCGGAAGCCACGGGAATGCTGATGCACTATCACGACGTCCTTGCAGTATGGAATGTAAGCACTGTTCTAAAGCTGAAGGGAAAGAAGGCGTAGTCGATGTGCGCTTAACGGCTGTTTTACCAGACGACGAATGGACAGCGGAAAAGATAAAAAAAGAACAACGAAATGACCCAGATTTGGCAAAAATCGTATCAAGTAAGAATGAAGGAAAACGACCAGATTGGAATGAAATCTCGACTGAAAGTCCCATAACTAAAGCATATTGGGCTCAATGGAATAGCTTAAAGCTGCAAGATGGATGCCTATTCCGCCTGTGGGACAGCGAAGATGGGAAAACCACGAAGAACTTGATTGTGGTACCCAAGGCAAGAATAAGCGAAATTCTCAAGGGAGGTCATTTAGGAATAACAAAAACAGTCGAGAAAATTAAAACACGATTTTATTGGGTTGGTTGCCAGCAATCGGTAGTTAATTGGATTAGTACTTGAGAAAAGTGTACAGCTGCCAAGGGACCGAGCCGTCGCAGTCAGGGGAAAATGCATTTATACAACGTGGGAGCACCATTTGAGCGTATTGCAATGGACATAGCAGGTCCGTTTCCAATTAGTGATTCCGGCAACAAATATGTTCTCGTCGTAATCGACTATTTTAGTAAATAGCCAGAAGTATATCCCATTCCCGATCAAGAAGATAAGATCGTTGCAGATGCATTTATCAATAATTGGGTCTGCAGATTCGGAGCTCCCCTCGAGTTGCACTCGGATCAAGGCAGAAATTTCGAGTCAACGATATTCAGGGAAAGGAGTGAATTGATGGGCATACGCAAAACTCGCACAACCCCTTTGCACCCGCAATCCGATGGAATGGTTAAAAGATTTAATCGTACGCTTGAGGAACACCTAAGGAAAGTCGTGGACAGAAACCAGAAAGATTGGGACCAACACATACTCTTAATGGCATACTCTTCTTAATGGCATACCGATCGGCAACTCACGATACAACATCTACAACACCAGCTAAGGCTATTTTCGGTTGTGACATAAGATTACCTGCAGATCTGAAATTCGGTGCCTACTCATCTACGGAAGTTTCATGTAGCAGTTATGTAGCTGACAAACAAAGACAGTTGAATGAAATTCATGGAAACATCAGAAAGCGCACACAACTGATGAGTTATAAAATGAAAGCCAGATATGATGTAATTAGAGCAAATTCTAAGGGATTTCAGGAAGGGCAGCTAGTTATGCTTCACAATCCGCAAAGGAAAAAGGGATTATCGCCAAAACTGCAAACACACTGGGAAAGGCCTTATAAGGTGATAAAGCGGATCAACGATGTAGTATACCGCATCCAGTTGGCGAGAAATGTCAGGAGCAAAATGAAGGTCGTTCATTTAGAGAGGCTATCTCCTTATAAAAGTTGCAGTACTATCCTTGTTCGGGACGAACAAGATTAAGCGGAGGGCAGTGAAACGTGATTGCATATCAGTGAAACGGGATTGCATACTTTTAGGATCTCATTTGGAGTTTGAGAATGAGTGCACCATCCTGTGTGTGAATTAGTCAAGACACAATCTATTCGAAAAAAAGCTGCTTTTGTTGTAGAGATTGTGGTGTAAAGAATTATCTCGAAAGTAAGAACTTCCTGTAAAAAGTTCTAGAAACATCCAGAAAATTCTAGTGTATTGTAGAAGTTTCCACCTCAACCATTCGAAACTATAAAAAGAACAATACTGTACAAAGTCGAGGACATTCGAACAGAGATCGTAACAGTGTGTACATCGTGCATTATAAATCGAAGCAGCAGTATTTGTAATTGTGATTTTCAAAGTGATGAAATTTATTATTAAATAAAGTGATGAAATTACTTATTAAATAAAGTGACTAATGGTTTGTGAAATAAAGTGCAAATTGTAACAAAGTAAACTTTAAGCCTAATATTAAGTTTGTAAATAGCAATAATTAAATAAAGTTGGTTATTTTAATTTAACCAGCGATTGTTTGATTACTACACGATCCAGTGGTACGAATCCGGGTACAGAGAGTTAGAATAATTGTCAAGAGGGCAATTTCGTAACAATATATACTATTATACGATATATGGTTGTGAGTAACAAAGAATATATACTATTATACAATATTTGGTTGTGAGTAACAAAGAAAAAATATTATTCGAAGAAGAAATTCAGTCAGCTCAGTTGATTTTTATTAAATTGGGAAGTATGTTTTTGATTAAAGCGAAATACACATAGTAATATTTTGCCGTGACGAAAAACAATTACTGGTCGTGTAGAACGCAGAAGCGATCGAAATAATGTGAGATTATGTAGAAGTAGTTTCGCATATTCAATAGTGAATAATAATTCGAACGATATTTTAATTGATTCCAATAAGGTGGCGTTAAATTTAGTTGGGCGAAATTTTGATTCATTTAATTGTGGTGATTTATCATTACGTTCTTCATTCTGTGGTGCCTTACATTTCCGTTCAGAGATTACATCAGGTAACAGTGAAACATTAAGTTGTCAAAAAGTTAAAGTTCATTTATCACCATTTACTCAAAATGCATTCGTTCAAAATCTTTTCGTTGGCCTTAATTCAGATGACCCAAAAATTAAGCAACGTTCCAAAAATTATATTTCAAATATTCGTTCTTATAGTTCTTCATTTGCAATGGTTAGTTCTGAAGCCAAGTTATCTGATATACAACTTTGAATGGCGTTTATCATTTTAAAATACATGATATATTTTACCATCATGCGTTAACTTCTGAATACGGTCGTCAGAAGAAATTGCAAACGAACATACAAAAACTCATGCTCTCATGAAAAATTATAACACTAAAATATAAAAAGGAAGTTAAAAGGTCAAGTTAGATAGGCTTCCAGATACCACTCACATACAAATAATAAATCGGGGTGTGCAAGATAAACCATTCCAATATTAAATCCATACAATCTGTTCAGGGAACCGACGATAACTTGGAAAGTATGAAATATATTTATTTAATTTTACATTCACATTTGAATACTGAATACATTCACATTTGAGAATACTGAGAACAGCGAACGCTACGGACGAAACTAAAAGTGGCCATGCAGACTGGTAAGGATCGTTACGTACAAATTAAGTGTAATTCATTCAATCCTCAGCATGCAAATAAGAAAGTTTCAAAATTTAGGAAGCCGAATAAATCAGCCCATGAAAATCAAATCACATCTTTATCCCAAAATCGATTTGCACTACTCACAAATATAGATGATACAAATAATGAAAAACTCGAGAATCAACCAAAACCACCACGAATTTATTTCCGAAAACGTAACCCAACACTCTGCTAAAATCCCCAGTCTTTGCAATCGGACCCAACAATTTCCATGTAATTCCAATAATAAGGGATAATAATAAGGGTAATATTCATGAAACCAAAGTTCAAATTTACCCTGAAAATAACTATTGCAAAATTGTGGAATACCTCGATAAAAATAATAAATTAAAAAATATTATACTTACCAACTTGAAAGTAGTAAAGGCCTGTCGGTAATTAAAAGGGGCATTGAATCTGTGAAATCAATGAAATTCACAACAAAAATAAGATTTCACAATCACTCTTCCGAGTTGAATTACAACCAGACAACACGAAGCTCAAAAAATGTGAAACATATCATATTTATAACCTTGGCTATATTCTACATAGAAAGATAACAGTTAAAGAACCCCGAAAACGTTTTGCTCCAGTTCAGTGGCAGAATTGACAAGAAATCGGCCACACCAAAACATATTGCACACTTCCCACTGTGTGTGTTATTTGTGGTGAACTCCACTCATCTCAAAACTGACCGAAGTCAAAAGAAGACAGAAATGTTAAGAAACGCAGCAATTGCGGGGAAAGCCATATATGCAACTATCGAGGCTGCCCTATATACATAAATATCCAACAAAAGCTCATGCCACAGCAAAGACAAATTAACAAAGTAACACAAAAATCAGTATTATTCCCATAACCGAACTGGAACTGCCCGTAAATTCTTAAGCTAACATACTCAAACGAAATCCTTCCCTAAACAATTCAAATGAGCAAAACCAATCGTTAGAAAAACCATTGCAAACATTCCTGGCATCTATCATACAAATCATGTGCTCTATGCAAAATATGATGCAATAAATGATGCGAAACCAAAACATGATATTACAATCTCTATTGTCAAAACCATAAACACCATAAAAATCGCACCTTGGAATACTAACGGTGTAACCCAGCACAAGTTTGAGCTCAAGCATTTTCTTAATTCAAACATTATTGAACTCATGCTTATTTCGGAAACCCATCTCACTCACAAAAATAGGTTCAATATAGATGGATATAGAATCTATGATACAAAACAACCTAGTGGGAAAGTTCGTGGTGGCACAGCAATTTTAATTAAAAATAGAATAAATCATTACCCAATGCAAAATTTCTGATTATATTCAAGCAACAAGTAATTATACTCGAAGAATAAGTAAGTGGACTAATAATATCAGCACACTACTGACCACCCAGATACAATTTTTAGTACTCTCTGTACTAAATTTGTCGCCAATGGAGATTTGAATGCCAATCATACGCATTGGGGCTCTCGCCAAGTAACTCCAAAGGAGAGAAGGCTATCAACGATAACTAAACTAGGGCTGGAAGCTTTATCTTGCGGCAGCCCAATATATTGCCCTTCAGATAAAGATGAGATCTCAGACCTTATAGTATTCACTCCCACGTACAACCATCGCTAGAGCTGTCCTCGGATCACACTCCCACAATAATAACACTAAAATCCCAAGCATTGTCGAAAAGAGACTACAAAAAGGCCCTAGTTTCCAAACAAACGGATTGGCTGAAATATAAAATGTATATCAGCTCGCATCTCAAGTTGTCTGCATCCCTAAAAACAGACCAAGAAATAAACTCAGCTGTATATGCATTCACATAATTGTTATCCCAAGCGACGAAGGTAGCTACCCCGCCTTATAAGCCAGTTACTCGGCAAGAAAGTACTCCGCTTTCGGTTTTTTGGCGCAAAGTTTTAATTGCCTTTTTAGTGTTGGGGATCTGTGCTTTGCACATTCGCGTCTATATCAAAGCAAACAGAAATTAACATACTTTCACATACAGCGAACTACAGTGGCTGCTCAGCAATCGAAGCAAAAACCCACAGAGCCAAGTCGTATACAAGAAATTCTTAGCTATGCAAATATAGTTAAAACCGGTTCTCCGAGTATAAAACCACAAGCTTAAGATTTAGAAAATATACTCTTCTTATTGACACAAACCTTAAAACAAATTATAGTTTCAATTCAAGGAATGATGCAGGAAATAATATGCAACCAAACTCAAATCCTCCAGTTGTTAATGCCAAAGAAATTAGCCCCCTTAAAATCTATCACTGGAATGCAAACGATGTTAGCTCATTTCGGAAACCCATCTAACCTCTAAAAACAAGTTTCAAGCAAGTAGATACTACTTTTATGACACAAAACATCCAGGCGATGAAGCATTTGGTGGCTGTGGGTTTCTTTATTAAAGCTAGATTAAAACATAACCTAATCGAAGATCATTGCAAAAACTTTCTTCAAGCATCCATGTGTCTTGAAGAGATGGCGGGCAACAATTTTCGTAATATACTGTCCTCCAAAGTTTAAAATGGTAATTGGGCAAAAAGCAATGCAGAAAAGAGAGAAGTCTTTGCAGATTATCTCTAACATGTATTTACACCAAATCGAATGAAGAAAGGAAGCCCGCAGATTAAAATTAAGGAAGTGACAAAGATTGTGCGAAAGGAAATAAGTACAAAGTCCAAAAACTCCGGGTTATGACCTCCTCACAAACAAATACTGCAATTGTCCATTTTACGCCTATATTAGATACTATCCTGAGATTTATTATAATAATCAATAAAGCTGGAAAGGATCCAACACAAATAGCGCCATATAATCCAATAAGACTTCTGTCAACACTCGAAAAAGTACTTCTCCATAAAATTACACCAATGCAACCTGTGAGATTTTCGCGATCTAGCTTGCCAAAAGTCCAAAAACGAACTTAAACATTTTATATTTATTATAATTGGAAAATATCGTTGGAAAATTTTGTAAAAACAATCCTTAAATGTAACACATCCAATGCAACCCTAGTATAACGGTACCACGAATGTAGAGAATATCATAAAGCATAAAAACACATCTATAAAATTAAGAAAAACAGGCATAAGAAAAGTATGATAACTTCGTTAATTTTAGTGATTTCGGTATGATTTTTTTTTTGTTAAATTGAAGTTTCACACTCGTTTTTAATTTTATACTTAAAATACATACAATAACTCCTACATATGAACGAAAGTTGTATTTTATGGACTTTTTGGTAACAACTTACTTCGGAGTAATTTTATTTCTTTTAAAGTTTTCGGGTAATCTTTTACCGCAGTGTTCTTGTACAAATCAAGTTAAAGCTTTAAGTAAACACTTTAAACTACCAGAAATTAAAGAAAGTTTCTGCGCAAAGTTGCGCATTTTACTTTTAGCAGTTATAATATGATAAGATGTCAGAAATTACAAGACGCGAATTGTTTGGAGTCTGGAAAGCAACTAAAAATGCTGAGACAATCAATGCTATGGTTACCTTCGTTGAATGTAATTCAGCAACTGGATCCGATTGTCGAATTATTTGATGGAAGCTAAGTGCCTTTGTTAATTAAACCACACATTTAGTTTTAAATGCTCGAAAAAATAGGCTGTCTATACCTACTAATGTATCGCATTTTGTAAAAAACATTAGCGCAAATAGTGATAATCCAGGTGTTGGTAGACAGGCCCTCCGCTTTGAAGACAGCTCATTGCGGATTCAAAAAAGGAAAGCTCGATTACTGATTGTAAAATGCCTTAAAGGGAAATATTTTATTCAGCAGAAACAGAAATGCGGTCAAGTAGCAAACGAGATTCAGCAGAAATTGTAAAGGAATTATTTAATGCTTCTCCCAGCCTTCTGTAAAAAATGCAAGAGCTTCCAAAAAAGATTCAGATTCACGCACTCCCGATCAAGCCCTAGCCATGATGATTGATGTTAAAATGACCACTAAATCAATATCGTTTGCTGAGAGAATACATTCAACATGTGAATCCCAAACTGTATCCTAGGAACGATAAAATGAAAATAGCAAAGCAGGATTGTTATTCATACAATATAACAATTGAAGAACGTTTAGCGGAGGTAGATTTACAATCCCTATTGAATCATACCATTAAAAGAACTTGTATGGTTCAAGATAAAGTATTGCTGTCATTAGTCGAATCAGACAAGATATATTTCATTGTAAAATGGAGTTGTGACGGCGCCACCAAATCCAAAAATAAACAAAAATTTTCCGACATTAATGAATCAGATAAAGCATTAATTTTTAATATTTCCATAGTAACGATATCAATGCATACTCTAACAAAAATAAAAGAAACAAAATTAGTTGCTAAAATCCAGCTCAATTCGATACTGTGGGCCAATAAAATTTATGTTAAAAAGAGAGACATCTGATGTTATCACTAGTGAGGTGAATTATATAGAACAAAAGCTAAGTCAGTTACAACCCACGTTTGTGTATATTGGAAGCAAACAATTCAAAGTCACATTAAAATTAATATTATGTATGATCGATGGGAAGGTGTGCAATGTGTAGTTCATCGCAAACGTGCTATATTTGTGAATCTACATCTTCTTTTATGAACGATGAATGTGATGTAAATGCAAGAGAAGTCAATAGAAATATGCTAGGTTTTGGCCTTACTCCATTGGACTCCAAGATTCGTTTTATGGAATGGAAAATAAGAGATCAGAAATCAAGAGAACTGGTTTCAAAGCGGAAAGCCTACATACAAAAACATTTTAAAGAGGAAACCGGATTGTTAATTGATGTTCCGAATATATATACTTCATATCTTAGTCTCTGTTTGAAATTTTAATGATGTAGCTGTAACGGTTAGAAATTAAGTAATTAATTTTGGCAAGCTAGATGTGCAAAATCTCGCCCTGTGCACTGGTGGAAAAAAGAGAAGTGATCCCTCAACACCAATTTGGGTTTCGAGAGAAACACGGTGCAATAGAGCAGATCCACAAAATATCTACAGTAATTAGAGAGGCTTTGGAGAAAAAAAATATTGACGTGGAATTTTTCTTGATGTTGCACAAACGTTCGATAATATATGGGATTAGAATCTCATCTACAAAATTCAGAACCATCTTCCTGAATATAGTAATATTTTGAAGTCCTACCTCTACGAATGGAAATTCAAATTAAAATATAAAACACATATGACAGACACCCACAAAATCCTAGCTGGAGTACTACAGGGGAGTATACTTGGACCGCTTTTGTACCTCTTATACAAAATATATATACCAAAAGATAACCAGCTGACTAAATCTACGTTTGCAGATGATACCGCAATTTTATATTCAAATAAAGATTCAAACATTGCCTCACAACAACTAAAGATAAAAAAAATTGGCTTACATCAGACGTTATTAAAATGGAGAATTAAGGTTAAGGAGTCGAAAAGCATTCACATATCGTTTACTGTAAAACACGACACATATTCTCCTTTATCTCTAAATGTTGTAATGACATAGATTAATATAGATACGCAACTCTTCTTCTTCCTCAACAGCTGTTGAAAAAAATCAAATTTTTCCGTATCCGTGTGAAACAATGGCTGCGTTCTTGCAGTCCATCGGATACCCAACCGATCAGAATTCTCCGAACTTGTTGCAACCAGCTGACTGAGCGGACGCCATCTCTTTGAGCGGAAATTTTCTTCGCTACCGCACTCAGCGCACTTTGTAGAATAGAAGTATAAGTATAAAGTTACAAATTTTTGTAGCGGCTCATTCTAAAACAAAGTGCGCTGTTTCACTCATCCGATAGGCAACCAATACGCTGCAAGAATACACTCAATAACAACACAATGTATAGCGTACAGTGTCAGATTTTGTGAAAATAGCCGCACTTAATTCAAAATCTAAGTTTGTCTAAAATTTGAAACAAAAATATTTTCTGATGCTTTAATATCTGATTATTAATAAATCATACTAAAAACTGCAATATTGTGTGCACACTGATTGAAACGGTACCACGAATGTCAGATGTTAATAACCGAATATAAATGCTTTTGTTATTGTAAAAACTTTCTGCATTTAAGAAGTGTGTAATCGTTTTGTGTTAATCAAAAAGGTTTATTTTTTGGTTTTCAGTAGTATAAATATGACAGTTCTAGACCACATTTTCCATACAAAATGCGGTTCATGCCAACCTGTCTCTTTCGCACTTATTGTTTTTATATATTGAAACATGAAGTGGAACGTGATTGCATACTTTTAGGATCCCATCTGGAGTTTGAGAATGAGTGCACCACCCTGTGTGTATATAAGTCACGACACGATCTCTTCGAATAAAAGCTCACTCAAGAACACCCTGTCAATGGTAGAGAATACTCTCCTATTTTATCGAAAAGTTTTCTCAAGAACACCTTGTTGATGTGTAGGTAAAATTCTAGAATGATTCAGAAACTTCTTGAATAGTGTAGAATTTTCTACTTCAACCATTCGAAAGCTTTAAAAGCCACCACACTATTACAGTGAGAGACAGTTGAGCAGAGACCGTAACAGTGTGTACATCGTGCATTTTAATCAATGCAGCAGTATTTGTAATTGTGAATAAGAAGTAATAAAGTGCTGAAATTAATTATTAAATAAAGTGCAAATTGTAATAAAGTAAACTTTAAGCCGAATATTAAGTGTGTAAATAGCAATAATTAAATAAAGTTAGTTATTTATTGACTTACCCTTGCCTCCGAATCAATTTTTGATCGGATCTCAAATTGGAGAATTCTAGAGGAACAATCCTTTTCGGATCATAGGTTAATTCAGTTTGATCTTCTAGATAGTCTACCTAGCCCTAAGGCTTTTAGAAATGTCAGGAAAGCAAACTGGGACCTCTACAAGGTGACTGTAGCTAGACTACTACCTCAGACCCCCACAAGCACTAGCACGTGTGACGAAATTGATAGGTCTGTGGAAGTTCTAACGGTTGCTCTTAATAAGGCTCTATTGGTCTCTTGCCCCCTCAGTAGACCCAGGGGGAAACAAAAACCCACATGGTGGGGGGAGGAAATTAGGGGACTCAGACAAAACTGTAGGAGACTTTTCAACAGCGCAAAGAAGTCTAGAGATAGTACAGACTGGGCTTTATATAAGGCAGCACTCAGAGCCTTCAAAAGTAAGCTTAGGAAGGCACAGAGTAAATCGGTGAGAAACTTTTGCGGTGATGTAGAAGATATCTCTGCGACGTCCAAGTTGAGGAAGATCCTATCAACTGCTCCAATGGTACCTGGTTACCTGAGGAGGGAGGATGGATCCTGGACTTCAAATAGTAATGAGACTCTAGAGCTTCTTTTGGAGACTCACTTCCCTGGCTGCTCGAGCACATTCCGCGGAGAACGAAGCCCAGCGGAAATGTAGTTGAAGTCAACTCAGACATAGTCACGAAGCCAAAATTGCAATGGGCTATCCATAGCTTCAAACCATTTAAAGCATCTGGCCCTGATGGTGTAGCTCCAATTGAAATTCAGCAGTCAGAGAATCTAATAATAGAGTGGCTGTTAAAGATCTATAATAGTTGTCTTGAAATAGCGTATATTCCAGACTCATGGAAGCATGTGAGGGTAACTTTTATACCCAAGGCCGGCAAAAGTTCGCACACAGCTCCAGGGGACTTAAGACCCATTAGTCCTTCTGTCTAAAAATCCTGGAAAGGTTGTTAGACATTCATCTGAGGCTCACTATAGACAGACAGAAGCTGTAAGTCTCTCAGCATGCCTACTTCAAGAGTAAATCGGTGGAGACCGCTTTACACTCCTTAGTCTCTAGTATTGAGTGCTCCCTGCACAACAAGGAGTTCTCCCTAGTGGCTTTCCTGGACATTGAGGGAGCTTTTAAAAAAATCAAATCAGACGCAATAATCGGTGCGATGCGGGACTTGGAGGTGGAACCCGCCATTAGCAGCTGGATTGAAAACATGCTTAGTAGCAGGATAATCAGTTCACAGCTGGGGGCGGCGTCAGCCAAGAAGTCCGTGTGCAGAGGCACACCTCAAGGTGGAGTTCTTTCACCCCTACTCTGGAATCTTGCGGTAAATCAGCTGCTTATTCGACTGGAGAGGGAAGGGTGGAAGGTGGTTGCGTATGCGAATGATGTTGGTATTAGTATCTCGGGTAAATACATATCTACTTTGAGGGACTTGATGCAAAACATGCTGAACATTCTCTCTAAATGGACTACTGACTGTGGGTTGGGGGTTAATCCGACCAAGAATAAGCTGGTACTCTTCACTAGGAAGTATAAAATTCGTCAATTTATTGCTCCAAAACTAATGGGTGTAGATATTGACCTTGTCGAGGAGGCTAAATATCTGGGCGTGATCCTAGATAGGAAGCTGAACTGGAAGGCTACTATAAGCGAGCGCATTAGGAAGGCTCAGGTAGCTCTGTACTCTTGCAAAAGAGTTATAGGCAAACAAATTGGGGGTTACAGCCTAAGGTAGCCTATTGGATATATACAGCTGTGGTACGACCAGTCCTTTTCTATGGGGTGCTTGCCTGGTGGACAGCCCTAAGTAAGTCCACATACAATAGGCTGGTAACAAAGGTACAAAGAAAGGCAGAGGCATTCATAAGTAGTGGCATTAGAACGACTCTAACGGCAGCTTTGTTGTTATGGTCAATCAATTGGCGAAAAAATGGCGGCAAACTCAGCTATCAGGCTAAAAGCTACGCATCAATGGGATGCCAGGAATGTAGGTCATGCGTCCATTTTAAGACATTTTGAGGGGATTCCTGACTCTTTCGACTTCATCACACCAATGTGTGCCTTCAATGGTATGTGCAGAATCTCCATGGGACGAATGGAAGGATGGCATCCCCCCTCATGTAGAAGGGGTTCACATCTACACAGATGGATCCAAACTACAGAGTAGGGTGGGAGGTGGTGTATTCTCAGAAGATTTGGACATTAACATGTCCTTTAGGATGCCCGACCACTTCAGTGTTTTTCAGGCAGAGGTCGCGGCTATAGAGGCAGCACTGTCTTGGCTAAGGAAGAAGAAGATATCTGGACTTGATATTTGCATTCTGTCCGACAGCCAAGCTGCTTTGCGCTCCCTGTATACGGTTATTATCACCTCAAAAGCTGTCAAGAGCTGCCGCAAATCTTTAGACGAGATAGCTAAGCAGACCCGTCTGCATCTGTACTGGGTTCCCGGTCACAGAGATATTCCAGGGAACTGCAAGGCGGATGAACTTGCCCGTTAGGGTACTACCATACCGATTGAACCAGATAGGTCGCAATTCGGTATTCCTATTGCCGCATGTAAGCTCTTAGTAAATACAATATCCTTAGGAACAGCCGGCAGGCGCCGGTCTGAACTTTCAGGATGTAAAATAGCTAGACAAACCTGGCCAGAGATAAATGTCAACCGCTCTAAGGACCTACTGGCTCTAAATAAACAAAACATAGGTCCCGTGATTAGCGTCCTAACGGGACACTGGACTCTAGGCACACACGGGTGTAGGCTGGGGATCGCCTCTAACGACTTCTGCAGGAGTTGCATGGACGAGGAGGAAGAAGAGTCCACTGTTCACCTGCTGTGCACGTGTCCAGCTTTGTCCAGAAGGAGGCGCACTTTCCTAGGCGACTACTTTTTTAACTCGTTGGGAGATATCTCAAAAAAAAAAGATTAGCTCCATCAACTGCTTCATTAAAAGCTCCAAATGGCTGGACCTTTGAAAGGGATGGGACCTGTTGTCCCATGCGGTATCACAAAGGGTCAATGTTGGCCTAGGTGCGCCCTTTTCGGGTGGCCGCCTTACGTACCTACCTAGTTATTTTAATTTAACCAGCGATTGTTTGATTGCTACACGATCCAGTGGTACGAATCCGACTACAAAGAGTTAGAATAAATTGTCAGGAGGGCAAGTTCGTAACAGAATAAATTCTAAAGAGGGCAATTTCGTAACAATATATTCTTCCCGCTCGTAAAATATATCGTTTGTTAAAAAATGGACGTTCTCATGCTGTTGCGTCGCCCACCTCCTGTAGTGTACCACACTAGTGTACTCGTACACTGACGACCACACATCTTCACAAGCATCATAGTAATTCGCCTATGCTAACGAACTGACAATAGCGCAACGCATGCACTCAATTCAAAATACGCTAAATACGCACATTTGGTGGTGCATTGACATGCGCTGCCTATATTGCAGCGTCGTATGCATATTGGACAGTGCAGTGACTTTGCCCTTGCACTTGCACTCAATTTTGATAATGTAAACCAACCATATGATTCGTCAATGAATAATATCGGTAATTCGAGATTTGAGATTATTTTGGAGATATGCTTTGTAAGTAGTAAAAATAAGATAGGTATATTTAATACTAGACAAAATAGGATAGCAATATATTTTAAAACATATAAAAGATTCAGCGAGCCACTAAATAAACCAGAGTTAAATACTAAACCTGCTACTCGCATTAGTGTATTCATTTATATCTCCTGCTCTAAGTCAGGAACGACTTAGATCAGCACAACTAATAGCTTGGCCAACGGCACACTCTGAGGGCGGCTTTCCGCTTTGTTTAGGTTATTGCCTTCACAATTGATCTTGCATTCACACGTAGTGTGAAAACTGCATTTAACGTATGACGATATTGCACTTGCACGACATACGATGATCAGAACTGTTTAGCCACAGCCTACGATAGATGCACCATATGTTGAACCAGTGAGGCTAGAAATAATCATATACCACATGCCGATGCAAGGCTAATCTTATCATCATACCCTACACTCCCATATAAAAAAAAAATTAAAATGTTTATTTACATGTAAAGAAAGATAATGGAAAATGGCTTTAAACATGATTTCAAGAGCACCACAGCATTTTTTTTTTTTGCTTCAAAAATATAAAATTAACCCTTTTCGACCCATCCAGCACTTGAAAGCTATTCTTTTGTTTATTATTGAAAAAATAAATAGACCATTAATTGCCTTGCTATTGAAAATTAGAATGAACAAATATTCGCAGGATAACATACTTTTGTTATAAATATAAACGGACAAAAGATGCCTTTAGCAATTGTACAACATCATATATGTAACTAATTTCATATTGCTATATTAACCTTAATCGAATTCAGAATGAGAACCAGAATCTGATTCCGTGTTTGAATTAGGAGCCTTCAACAATGCAAGAACATCTTTAGTTATTATGTTACATTTAATCCTTGGTGCCTGTCTTAAGCTAAATATTTATCGATCTGATGATATGAGAAGACATTGCAATAAATCGCTATTGGTATCAATATGCGAAGTTTTTCTTGTAAATTGCAAGCGATATCTTCTAGCATCTGCTCCCTACTTACGTGTTCTTTTAATTCTTTTGCTTTTTTTATTTTCGTTCTTTGGCTACACGCAGAAAAGTTCTTAACAGGTCTGCCAGCAGTTCTTTGCGAGGTTGACAGCGCTAAAAAAGATGACACGTCTACTTTTAAATTTAAATAAAACCGCTCGCTGTTATCGTGACAAAATCGTGGCTTTGTCCTGTGCGCCTTAATCCATCTACTTTGGAAATTGAGGCACAGACGATTTTAATTTTTTCATAAATCAACGTTTGATTGCGATCCACTGCTGATATTATTCGATATGTTCTCAACAACCTTAGCAAATCGTTCCTTTTGTAGTGTAGACAACTATAAATCAAATAATTGGTTGTATGAAATTTCTGACATCATATTACAAAAATTAAAAAAAAGAAAAAAACGCAAATACGGGTTAAATTTTTTGTCTGTTTCAGAAATATATTACTATTTAAGGCCTGTACTCTCCCGTACTTGAAAGCTGCAGTCTAAAATTTATTTTAAAAAATCCACATAAAAAAGGATAATACAAAATCCTTCCAAACAAGAGTTACCTTCAATATTATCTAAATTATGACACGCAAAATTGATAAATAAATATGCAATTCTTTAACTGAAAAGAGTAGTATAAATATGACATATTTTTCATAAAAAATGCGGTTCATGCCAAACTGTCTCTTTCGCACTTATTGTTTTTGTATATGTTCTTCTCGCTCGTACAATGGACTGACGTCATAGTTTAGATAAGAATTAGTGATTGAAAAATTGTATAAAAAGGGGGCTGATGATAGAAGATTTACACTTCTAAATTAGCATTGAAACAGAATTGATACACCTTCTACTATAATATATATATATATATATATATATATATATATATATATATATATATATATATATATATATATATATATATATATATATATATATATATATATATATATATATATATATATATATATATATATATATATATATATATATATATATATATATATATATATATATATATATATATATATATATATATATATATATATATATATATATATATATATATATATATATATATATATATATATATATATATATATATATATATATATATATATATATATATATATATATATATATATATATATATATATATATATATATATATATATATATATATATATATATATATATATATATATATATATATATATATATATATATATATATATATATATATATATATATATATATATATATATATATATATATATGTATATATATATATATATATATATATTCTTTTGTGCTTTTTTCTAGATCCAAAATGAATTTCGTTTGTGATATTTGTGAAAAAAATTTCGAACATAATTATTCATTAAACCGACATGTGAGAATAGAATATAATCGTGATGATCTACAATTTTTATATTGTAACCAAAAGTCCAAAGTGAATTTTTAAAACATCAACGATTAATACATCATACTAAGAAAGAAACACAGCATTGTATTGTATGATTCACATATTCAATTAAAGCATTGGGCATATCATTTACGCACAAATACACATAAAGAAAATGGTGGTGTAAGGGTTAATAGCAATTTAAAACATATTACTTCGTGTTTTAATAATCGCATTGAAACATTTACATTTCAAAATAATGATAAAAAATATTTAATTCCTGAAGACTTTTTTAAGAAAATTAAAAATGAAGCAACGTAAATTTTAAGAAATGTGTTAGAAAAACATATAAATATTAAATTAAATTCTGAATTGTTTGTTAAATGTATGTTGGTGAAAAATGAAGTGGAGTGCACAATAGAGCTGAAATCACATCAAACCAAAATGAGAATAATACAATCATCCACAACAACAAATGACATTGTAAACTTTATTCCGATCAATGTCAACATAATACGAATATAAACTGTTCGCAAAATATATGTTTACCACATTCCATATTAAAAAAACATGCGTGTGTAAATATAAAAAATTCAGACGAATATTGCTGTGAATGGGCTATAATATCACCATTATATCCGGTCTCAAAGCATTGAAATAGATGTCCATCGTATAAAATCAACCATATCAGTTCAGATATTATATATCTGGAAAATAACATCCTATTAAATTTTACTTATTTAAATTTTCCACTCTCGGTTAACAAAATTAAAGACTTCGAATTAAAGATTCCACAAATTAGTATAAACGTCTTTCGTTTAGATAATAATACCATTGCTGGACCATACTATTTTACACTATAAGAAAAAATCCATCACATCAATTTGTTGTTGTTGGAAGATCACAGTACATAAATATATTTGTAAAAAAAGAAAACACCAATTAAGAACTTTTTTTTATGTAATTACAGATTAATCACAAGTCAAATAGCAAAACATGACGGACAAACATTTATGTGCAATAGATGCATGATATTTTTTAACAAGGAGGATGCACTTATTCAACATCGTCAGGATTGTAATAAAATGATTACAAAAATGCCTAAAGAAGGTCTTATCATTTAAGAATTTTAAAAAGCAATTCGATGTACCTTTAGTTGTGTACGCTGATTTTGAATGTATTTTGGAATCAGTAAATATTCAAAATTCAACAAAAGTAAAATCAGTGCCAAAGCATATTCCTTTCGCTTATAATTATTATATTAAGTGTAATTACGATTCTAGTTTAGATATATTTAGAATATATAGTAGAGAAGATTCATCAAAGAACTTTTTCCAAAGTTTAGTTAAGGATAGTTTAGACATTTATAATAATTATTTAAGCCAAGTCAATCCAATGAATTCCCTAACTCCTATTCAACCGAAACGGCAACAGGAGATAAAATTTGTCATATATGTGGAAATAATTTGTCTTTTGAAGATAGAGTAGCCGACCATTGTCATTTAAATGGTGAATATAGAGGACCTGCACACAACCAGTGCAATTTAGAATGTGAGATTGTAAAGTTCATTCAAATATTTTTTAGATACCAAACCCGTGGCAGGATTTGAACCTGCCCTCGGGGTGTAAGTCTAGCATGCTTACCACTAGACCACAGACGGCGGCTAGTGAATTATATATTTTTCTTTATTATTTTAATTTGTTATTAGCTTCACATGTTTCATATTTCCATTTTTCTTGTTTTCTGAACAAAATGGCAAATCATTATGATTGTCATGTAGTGTTGATTTATATTCTAAATCAACTTCTAGTATATAACCAACTGCTGAATCATCTTTAACTTTATTTAAATCAAAATTTTTAACATCTTCAACCCACTCAAATCCACCATATGGAAGATATTCTGACATATCATAACCATATAAATTGTTAACATCTAGATAAATTAGATAATTTTAATATTTTTTAGGATCATAATCACTCACATATTTATTGTTAGCAATGGAATGACGTTTGCTACATTGAACAATACGTCCTCTAATTCCACTCTTAATGAAATTATACATGTTAAAAATTCTAAATTTATTTGAGTTGTTTTCAACATTGCATCCCAAGATAAACCAGGTGTAGTATAATATTGACAAGGATCTAACTGAATTTAATATTTGAACATAACTTTTTAAAATTTTGAAAAACATCTCATAGTAATAAGACAGATACTTTCAAATATAATAATAAATAGTCTAATAAGCTTTCACATTTGAATGTATTCCATACTTTTTGCGCATGTTCATAGTCAGCTACACTACACGAATTATTACTTAGTTTATTAAAGAAAAGAGAACGATGTGGTAATTGGGTTTCCTTGAGACGCTCTATCGAATCAAGATAATCATAGGGAAATACACCATTACGTTTCATTAAATTAAATTCATTATCATTATTATATACCGATTTTACAACATTTAAATCTGAATCGGTTAATTATCCTGCTAAGGTCTCTAAACTTGATGGCTTAAACTTATATGAGTCGAGAAAACGAAGTTCAATTATATCTTTATCATTTACATACATTTTCTTTGACAAAGACACATGCAACTCCTTATTTAATGGAATAATGTTTATGTCACCTTCAAAAGATGAAAGCTCCTTTACAAACAAATGACAATCGTAGGCCGAAAAATTACGAAAAAATATTTGAATGAACTTTACAATCTCACATTCTAAATTGCACTGGTTGTGTGCAGGTCCTCTATATTCACCATTTAAATGACAATGGTCGGCTACTCTATCTTCAAAAGACAAATTATTTCCACATATATGACAAATTTTATCTCCTGTTGCCGTTTCGGTTGAATAGGAGTTAGGGAATTCATTGGATTGACTTGGCTTAAATAATTATTATAAATGTCTAAACTATCCTTAACTAAACTTTGGAAAAAGTTCTTTGATGAATCTTCTCTACTATATATTCTAAATATATCTAAACTAGAATCGTAATTACACTTAATATAATAATTATAAGCGAAAGGAATATGCTTTGGCACTGATTTTACTTTTGTTGAATTTTGAATATTTACTGATTCCAAAATACATTCAAAATCAGCGTACACAACTAAAGGTACATCGAATTGCTTTTTAAAATTCTTAAATGATAAGACCTTCTTTAGGCATTTTTGTAATCATTTTATTACAATCCTGACGATGTTGAATAAGTGCATCCTCCTTGTTAAAAAATATCATGCATCTATTGCACATAAATGTTTGTCCGTCATGTTTTGCTATTTGACTTGTGATTAATCTGTAATTACATAAAAAAAAGTTCTTAATTGGTGTTTTCTTTTTTTACAAATATATTTATGTACTGTGATCTTCCAACAACAACAAATTGATGTGATGGATTTTTTCTTATAGTGTAAAATAGTATGGTCCAGCAATGGTATTATTATCTAAACGAAAGACGTTTATACTAATTTGTGGAATCTTTAATTCGAAGTCTTTAATTTTGTTAACCGAGAGTGGAAAATTTAAATAAGTAAAATTTAATAGGATGTTATTTTCCAGATATATAATATCTGAACTGATATGGTTGATTTTATACGATGGACATCTATTTCAATGCTTTGAGACCGGATATAATGGTGATATTATAGCCCATTCACAGCAATATTCGTCTGAATTTTTTATATTTACACACGCATGTTTTTTTAATATGGAATGTGGTAAACATATATTTTGCGAACAGTTTATATTCGTATTATGTTGACATTGATCGGAATAAAGTTTACAATGTCATTTGTTGTTGTGGATGATTGTATTATTCTCATTTTGGTTTGATGTGATTTCAGCTCTATTGTGCACTCCACTTCATTTTTCACCTACAACATATATTTAACAAACAATTCAGAATTTAATTTAATATTTATATGTTTTTCTAACACATTTCTTAAAATTTACGTTGCTTCATTTTTAATTTTCTTAAAAAAGGCTTCAGGAATTAAATATTTTTTATCATTATTTTGAAATGTAAATGTTTCAATGCGATTATTAAAACACGAAGTAATATGTTTTAAATTGCTATTAACCCTTACACCACCATTTTCTTTATGTGTATTTGTGCGTAAATGATATGCCCAATGCTTTAATTGAATATGTGAATCATACAATACAATGCTGTGTTTCTTTCTTAGTATGATGTATTAATCGTTGATGTTTTAAAAATTCACTTTGGACTTTTGGTTACAATATAAAAATTGTAGATCATCACGATTATGTTCTATTCTCACATGTCGGTTTAATGAATAATTATGTTCGAAATTTTTTTCACAAATATCACAAACGAAATTCATTTTGGATCTAGAAAAAAGCACAAAAGAATATATATATATATATATATATATATATACATATACATATATATATATATATATATATATATATATATATATATATATATATATATATATATATATATATATATATATATATATATTATAGTAGAAGGTGTATCAATTCTGTTTCAATGCTAATTTAGAAGTGTAAATCTTCTATCATCAGCCCCCTTTTTATACAATTTTTCAATCACTAATTCTTATCTAAACTATGACGTCAGTCCATTGTACGAGCGAGAAGAACATATACAAAAACAATAAGTGCGAAAGAGACAGTTTGGCATGAACCGCATTTTTTATGAAAAATATGTCATATTTATACTACTCTTTTCAGTTAAAGAATTGCATATTTATTTATCAATTTTGCGTGTCATAATTTAGATAATATTGAAGGTAACTCTTGTTTGGAAGGATTTTGTATTATCCTTTTTTTTGTGGATTTTTTAAAATAAACTTTAGACTGCAGCTTTCAAGTACGGGAGAGTACAGGCCTTAAATAGTAATATATTTCTGAAACAGACAAAAAATTTAACCCGTATTTGCGTTTTTTTCTTTTTTTTAATTTTTGTAATATGATGTCAGAAATTTCATACAACCAATTATTTGATTTATAGTTGTCTACACTACAAAAGGAACGATTTGCTAAGGTTGTTGAGAACATATCGAATAATATCAGCAGTGGATCGCAATCAAACGTTGATTTATGAAAAAATTAAAATCGTCTGTGCCTCAATTTCCAAAGTAGATGGATTAAGGCGCACAGGACAAAGCCACGATTTTGTCACGATAACAGCGAGCGGTTTTATTTAAATTTAAAAGTAGACGTGTCATCTTTTTTAGCGCTGTCAACCTCGCAAAGAACTGCTGGCAGACCTGTTAAGAACTTTTCTGCGTGTAGCCAAAGAACGAAAATAAAAAAAGCAAAAGAATTAAAAGAACACGTAAGTAGGGAGCAGATGCTAGAAGATATCGCTTGCAATTTACAAGAAAAACTTCGCATATTGATACCAATAGCGATTTATTGCAATGTCTTCTCATATCATCAGATCGATAAATATTTAGCTTAAGACAGGCACCAAGGATTAAATGTAACATAATAACTAAAGATGTTCTTGCATTGTTGAAGGCTCCTAATTCAAACATGGAATCAGATTCTGGTTCTCATTCTGAATTCGATTAAGGTTAATATAGCAATATGAAATTAGTTACATATATGATGTTGTAGAATTGCTAAAGGCATCTTTTGTCCGTTTATATTTATAACAAAAGTAAGTTATCCTGCGAATATTTGTTCATTCTAATTTTCAATAGCAAGGCAATTAATGGTCTATTTATTTTTTCAATAATAAACAAAAGAATAGCTTTCAAGTGCTGGATGGGTCGAAAAGGGTTAATTTTATATTTTTGAAGCAAAAAAAAAAAATGCTGTGGTGCTCTTGAAATCATGTTTAAAGCCATTTTCCATTATTTTGCCTTACATGTAAATAAACATTTAAAATTGTTTTTATATCAACAGCATGAGAACATCCATTTTTTAGCAAACGATATATTTACCTATAAAAGTTCTTGTGCAAAATTTCATATTTATATCTTTATTGATTTTCAAGTTTCAGAATTTAGTGCGGCTATTGCTCCAAAATCTAACACTGTGCAGCGGACGGTAAAGATGGGAGTAGAATTTAGAGTTTCATTGTTTAAAAACAAAAAGTAGTTTGAATTTGAAAGTGGTTATATATATTGAAGAGTATTTTTATATTTCATACGAAGTTATATTTACGAGTATATACATATATAAAAAATCAAAATTTTTTGTAATTTTCCACTACCCACGTGCCATGCCGTTTCCACCACACAAAATGCCGCGTTATCAAGATTGCAAAATAAAAATTATCTAAATTTAAACAATATGCCAAAAATAAAATATTAAAAAAATAAAAAATAATTTGCAAAAATTTAATATACTCGTATACTGTAGACTGATCCTGTACGTAATTTATTGGTACTTCTGGACTTACATTGCAAATTATATTTTTTAATTAAATTTAAATATGGAATAGCTTTTCGTTGCGAAACAATATCAATAACAGTAAAGTTCATAAATTATAGCACAAGTGTAACTACAACAAATAATTACAGCAATTAGATAGAATATAAATAAATATACATAATAGATATGTTGAAATAGTAGTAATATTAATATGAGTTGGCAACACGAATATCACGATCTCCTGTCTACCATTTTTATTCTTATGCTATTCTTACGTTAGAATGCGTTAAGTCTTACTCTCCGCGTGTTTTTATTTCTTGGGACATCTGCTACAAGATAATATACATAATATGCAAATGTATATAATTTGCACACCTCTGACCCCTGTATAGGGCATGGAAATTCACAAACTTTTATTATATCTATGGTAGACAAATTATTGATCAATTCTAAATTTCTGCGCTGCATAAATTTTGGAATGTGTCGCACACCAGGTGTATCATGTTTTAATACATAAACTTAATTTGGAAAATAAATAGTGAGCAGCTTCGAAATGTTTCTGTTGATAAGGTTTCTCTAACTCTTCCCCATATTCTTTATAATTTCATATAAATTGTTTATCTAGTATCCATGTCCATGCCTATAAAGAACCCGCAAAGTGAGCAATGAAGTGCTCATTTAACTCGATGTAAAGTCCGAAGTAATGTGAAAGCTTGTAAATGTTGCCACTCTGAATGCTCAAGAATCAACTTTCTTCAGAACAAAACACTTCGTTGCAAGTGCCAATAAGATACACCTTGACCAGGCAACACTAAGAAGGTAAAAGCATTTTGATACACACTTTTTCTTAAGTAAAAAGTTTCCATAGTTAGGGAAAAATAACGTAGGTCTTTTATTCAATCTTGGTTTTTGCCTTTATTGACAAATTTTTAAATAAATCCATTTTAAAGCTGCTACCCTCTTAGTGTATCTTGAATTTGGCTGTTTATATGGCAATTCCCGTTTGAATTTGTAAATTCGGCCATTTATATCCAATCAATGTTAGTGGTGAATATTTACAATACTTCAGCGTTGGAAAATTCATTTATTATTTATTATTGACAGGCTAAAAGAACACCGCGACCTAAAAGATCTATTGTGCAGCCTCGTACCCAACTAAAACAGTCCTAGACTGTTTATAAATCTCGTAACTGCTGTGGGCTTAATTTTAACTAGGTGATTTGGAGATATGAACCCACTGCCTAGGTACTTATGTCTGCGTCTTGCCACCGCTGGGCAAGTGCACAGAATGTGTTCTGCCGTTTCCTGCTTCTCTTGACAGAGTCGACAAGAATCGTCTTCTACCACGCCTATTTTCTTTAGGTGGTAATTTAGTTTACAGTGTCCTGTTAAAAGTTCAGTGTATAGTTTGATGTCATTTCTGCTGAGGTTTAAAGAAGCATCTACCCTTATGTGTTCAGGATCAATGAGTAGTCTCGACTGCCGCATGCCTTTTTGGGCTCTCCAGTAGTTTAGCAGACTTCGTTTTTCCTGTTCGCACAACAAGTTATTTGTGAAGCTACTGTTTACCCCACAGAAGGGTTCTGGGCCTATAAAGGCAGTGTCTGCACCCTTTTTTGCTAAAGAATCTGCCATTTCGTTGCCCTCATGTCCCTCGTGTCCCGGTACCCACATTAGCGTAACAGAGTTTCTCGCTGCTAGGGTATTGAGAAGTTTACAGCATTCCCAGACCAGCTTTGATTGGAATGAGAAGTTTATTAATGATTTTAGAGCTGCCTGGCTATCTGAGAGTATGCATATTTTGGTGTTGCGTGTACCCCTGCGTAGACATTCTCTAGCACATAACTCTAAAGCGTGGACCTCCGCCTGAAAAATGGAAGCTGTTTTTCCCATTGCAATTGCTTTTTGGAAATTTGGCCCTACAATTCCAGCTCCTGCACTGCCATCTTCCATTTTGGACCCATCTGTATACCACAACTGAGAGTCCTGTTTTATTGTTATTTCCTTGTTTCTCCAAGCTGAACGGTCACTGATGACCACTTTGAATTGCTTTGAGAAGTCTAATTTTCTGTCCATTTTGTCGAAGACCATGAGGCACGGAGAATTCCAGACAGTGTCCAGAATCTTTGCGTGCCCCGAAAGGTTGCCTTCTTTAAGATGGGCTAGATTAGGTAGCCTTAGGGCCGCGCTGGCCGCCATCCTTTTAACTACAAGGTGTAGAGGAGTCAGTCCAGTGATCACTCCCAAAGCTAGTGTGGGGCACGTTCTCATTGCTCCCGTCACACTCAAACAGGCTATACGGTGAATCTTGTTAAGAGTCCTCTGAGCTCCTGTTTGGTTGACTTTTGGCCACCATACCAACGACGCATAAGTAATCATTGGTACTATTATTGTTTTATATGACCACGCCATCATTTTTGGCCGTAGTCCCCATGTTTTACCGTACAACCTCTGGCAAGCATAGGTTGCTCTTAAGGCTTTACTAGTTATGTATGATAAGTGGTTTTTCCAAGTTAGAGTTTTGTCCAGGATTACTCCCAGATATTTCATTTCATTGGACATTGTTAAGTTTGTGGTCCCTAAACTTAAAGTCCCCAGATTCAGTTTCCTTCTTTTGGTGAAGGGTACCACGTTTGTTTTATTCGGATTTATCGATAGTCCTTTCTCCTGACACCAGTTTTGAGTGATATCAAGAGCTAGTTGCATGCGATCTGTTATGGTAGAGTCAAACTTGCCTCTGACCATAATTACCAAATCATCCGCAAAGCCCTGAATTTCGTATCCGAGGTCATTGAGAGTTTGTAAGAGCTCGTCGATAACCAATAACCATAGGAGTGGCGATAGGACGCCCCCCTGGGGACATCCTTTGGTTGACCTGACAATTTGCTTTGCTGTCCCTGTTTCAAAGATTGTCGTTCTGTTTTTCAAATTCATTTAAAAAATGGATAAATTAATTTTTATAACTATGAAATTGTGTGTAATAAATAAAATAGATGAAGCTAAATAAAGACTAGCAACTAAAACCTTCGACTCAAAGAGCAAAAGATTTACAGAAGAAGCATTTCGCAAGAGATCGTGTCTGTGAGACTAGTATGATTGGAAACATTTTTTATATATATTACTTACAATAATTCATGCAAGATATTCATTCTAATATATATGCAAAGCGACACTTGCAACTAAAGCTTTGTCTGAATTTTTTTTATCTTAAAACATTTTTCTGTATCACTCGTCCTTAAAACTTCCTATTTATTGTCTGAAGTAGTAAAAAAACAATAATAACATTAAACAATTAATCTGCCGGAAGACACATTTAGGCTACGTAAAATCAATTTGTGATAAAATCACATATCCTTCTCTTATAATTAATTCTAAATTAAATATAAAAGTGTAACAGCAACATTTATTTCATATTTCGCAATATAAACGAACGCATTTTACACAATTATTAATTAACAAAAAAGGTTCGAATTAATAAATTATTTTCTATACATGGAAGCTCTTTCGCAACTAAAAGCAGTTTTAATTTACTAGAAAAAAAATAAGCTAAATTGTAGTACCGAGTTCATTTAATGTTATATTTTTCCATTAAAAATTCACTATATTGATAGTAATATGAATTTACAGCCAACTACAAGATTATGTGCTTCGGTAACACTCTTTTGTAAAAGGAGTTAACAGGTGTATCAGCAGTTTTTTCACCAGGGGCACTTGTGTTAATGGTCCCTGGTGAAAAATGAGTTTCCCGCATACTATTGCAATCCATTTTGCATTGATTTAGTTGTTGGATTCGCCAAGCTGCGTATCTATTAGTAATCTATGGTAATGATCCCATAAGCAAGCGATGTGAAATATCTTGGCATTCATTTGGATAGACGTCTCACCTGGCGAAAGCAGATCGAAGCCAAAGACTTCAACTAAAGCTCAAGACAAGTACACTCCTAAACAGCAGGTCAAAGTTGAGCATGAAAAATAAAATCCTTCTATATAAAGCAGAGTTCGGAAAAGCCGAGATTAGGCTCTTGCACTCGAGTAAGAGCATTTTTAATTATTATTTTAGCACTTGCCCCGAGCTGCGAGCGGCGTGCCAAATTGAATGGCACGCGCCTCCTAGTGCTGTTTTTTCTTTAACAAAAGCCCCTGCAGCGTGCTGAGGGTTGCGAGTTCGAATCGAACCACCGAGTTGTGTTTGATATCATTGGCACTCGCTGTGGTTTTGTAAGCGAGCCGATGTGAGTTGACAAATATGTTTGGAATGTTTGAACAAATGACATTTTTATAATGCAATGCATCTACGCTACAAAATACTGTTCTTATTTTCAAATATATAGACAAACCAAATTTTGCTGAAGTTTCCATTGGTTTGAGAGAAAAATCTGATCTCATTTTAAGATCGTTAAGTTCGTTAAAAAAGCCCGGAACTAAACATTCCTACTGTTCACACAGAAATAATTAATTTAAAAAGAGCCTACAAAATGAAATTGCACTCCCACCCGAATTTTCTAGCTAAGGAGTTGCTCAAGGAACCTAATTCATCTCGTCTTAAACGTTTTACATTTGCTTGTTTAACAACGATTCTGGCTAAGGGTTAAATATAAAATGTAGTTATGTAAGATTTAAGTACTTATTATTAGTTCTAATTTAGAAAATTCAATAAATAATGAATGTTTTCTAAAAAAAAAAACAAAATTAATTAAAGAAAATGCAAATGCAACAATAAAATAAAAACAAAAAATTGTTTTGAGTACTTTAGCATAAAAATTGCTAGCTTTAGTATTTATCCATAGGTTTTCTTCAATAGTACCTTGTTTCTTCTTAAATATATTTTCCAGATGGTTAATTAATTCCTCGATTTAAATTTTGGTCCAAATATTTCCATAACAAAAAAAACTAAAATAATTAAAGAAAATGCAAATGCAACAATAAAATAAAAACAAAAAATTATTTTGAGTACTTTAGCATAAAAATTGTTAGCTTTAGTATTTATCCTTAGGGTTTCTTCAATAGTACCTTGTTTCTTCCCAGATGATTAATTAATTTCTCGATTTAAATTTTGGTCCAAATTTTTCCATATATGCAATTGATTTGAAAAATTTGTGAGTAACATATATTTGTGATACAAATATCTTGCATCCGATATACTGCTTGATTAGATCAGTCATTTTGAACAGCAGATATTTGTAATTAAGTGGGACAACCTTTTGAAAAACTCAAAAAACATATATCTGTCGATTTCTTGATTTCTACTCCATAGAAAACGAGTTCAGAAGTTTGAAGTCGGGTTAGACCGACTTCAAAGAACCCTTTACTTTTCCTTATGCGTGGGGATGTTTTCTTCATAAATCATCATTAGGAACATATCTACGGTAATTTTCGGTAGGGTACTTTGAATAGATTATATTAGAGGGAGGCGTGGGCTTTATTTGATCAACCCCATTTCTTGTGTATGGCTTTGTTGTGTCAATATACGAGTACGTACTAATATAAAATTTCGTCCCAAAAAATATTGTATAGATCGTAAATTATAAATACGAGGTGTGATAAAAAAATAACCGTTATTTTCATCTTTTCGTGAGTTACGTATAATCGATGTTCGCATTTTTTTTATGTTGGTACACATGTCTGTTATATATGTTGGCAATACCAGCCATTTTGGATTGTCAGTTTGTTTTTGACAGATAAAAAGGTTAGTCGTGTTTTGGTGTGCTCTTCGATTTTGTACTACTCGAAAAAATGGATCAAAGAAACTGTATTTAGTTTTGTGTAAAAAATGAAATTAAATGCGCAAGTACATTTGAAATGTTGACTGTGGCTTTTGGCGAGTCTACTATGAGCAGAAAACAAGTTCAATTGTGGTATAACCGGTTTAAGGAAGGCCGAGAATATGTCAATGACGATGCTCGTCCTGGTCGCCTGACCACGTCAACAACCGATGAAAATATTGACGCAGTGAAGAAAATGATTTTGGATAATCGTCGAATCACTATCAGAGAGGTTGCTGATGATGTTGGCATATCGTTCGGCTCATGCCAAGCAATTTTTACGGATGTTTTAGGCATGAAACGTGCGGCAGCGAAGATTGTTCCAAAATTGCTAAATTTTTAGCAAAAACAACGTCGCATTGACATCGCTCAGGAGCTGTTTTTGGCCAAAAACAAAACCGTTATCATGCCTCAACCACCGTATTCACCGGACTTGGCCCCCGCTGACTTTTTCCTCTTTCCAAAACTGAAGACACCGATGAAAGGAAAGCGTTTTGCTACGATTGAGGAGATAAAAGAAAAATCGAAACAGGAGCTGTTGGCGATACCAAAAAAAGCGTTTCTGAAGTGTTTCGAGGATTGGAAAAAACGCTGGCATAAGTGTATTATATCTGAGGGGAATTATTTTGAAGGGGACAAGATAGTTGTTGATGAATAAATACTTTATTTTTTGATCACACAATAACGGGTTAGTTTTTGATCACACCTCGTATATGTCAATAGTGGGGGTGGCAGTAAAAATAACCCGCCCATTTTTGTTTGGTAGTTAATGTTGGTATCCGAAACCTTCCTGTGAAATTTCGTTGATAAATCTTTAATAGACCTAGTCATGATTTTTTGTGGACGTGGCAGTAGTAATACGATCCCCATATTTTGCAAATACACTATTATGCACCCCATGTTCATTTCTGCTAAGTTTTATTCCGATAACATCAATATGAGGATAGTTTGGATAATTTTATTTTAGACCCGAATGTTCCTTATATCAAAAGTGGGCGTGTCCTTTCTCTGATCAATCTTATTTCTTCCAGATAGCTTTATAATGTCCACATGATGCTTCTTCGTCCATAAATCTCCAATAGATCTTAAGTTATGAATGTTTGTTAATAGTGGGCGTGGCAGATTTAATATATACCGCCCACTTTTTGTAATTACTAGAACCCACGTCTCCATAACTCCCAAATTGTGTCACTATTCCATCAATTGGACCGAAGTTATAGTTATTTTAAAAAATGTGAAAAAAGTTCTTTATATGAAGTAGGCTCAAAAAAGTTAATACGAGGGCGGATTGATATTGAAGCTACCTAAGTAGGAAAAAAACATTTTTTTTTTCAAAAACCATTTATTTCTCAACATAGTCTCCATTTACTCCGACACACTTAGTAAGACGATATTCCAACGTTTTTATACCATCTGAATAATACGATTTCGGGAACCCCTCAAAATACGCGTTAGTTTCGGTAATCACTTCTTCGTTTGAGATGAATCTTTTTCCTGCGAGCCATTTTTTCAAGTTTGGAAACAGGACAAAGTCACTAGAAGCTAAATCTGGACTATAAGGTGGATGATTAACCAATTCGAAGTGTATTTCACGTAATTTTAGCATCGTATCTAATGCTGTGTGAACCGGTGCGTTGTCTTGAGAAAGAGCATTTTTTTCTTCTTTACATGTGGTCGTTTTTCCTTGATTGCATCAATCAATTGATCCAATAATGCACGATAATACTTTCCTGTGATTGTGGATCCTTTTTCAAGATAATCGATGAGCAATATCCGTGTGCATCCCAAAATACAGTGGCCATAACCTTGCCAGCCGATTTCACTGCCTTCGCCTTCTTCGGAGCACTTCCACCAGCTTCCACCCATTGTTTCGATTGATTTTTGGTTTCAGGTATGTAGTGGTGGACCCACGTTTTATCAACAGTTATTAATCGACGCCAAAAATCAACAGGATTACGCTTTATCATGTCCAAACACCGCTGTAAAGTGGTCTGTCGAACTCGTTTTTGTTCGACACTGAGCAAACGCGGCACCCATCCTGCCGATAGCTTTTTCATATGCAAATGTTCATGCAAAATGTTGAACACACGTTCATATGATATGTTTACCATTTCAACATTTGACTCGGCGATCATTCATAACGATATCGAGGATTTTCTTGATATTTTCTTCAGTAACCACCTCTTTTGGCTTTCCTGTTGATGGTATTGTTGCAGTGCTTGTTCGGCCGCGTTTAAATACAGCAATCCAATATTTTACCATGTAATCTGACGGAGCAGACTCACCGTAATGTTTATCGAGCTTTTCTTTTGTCTCTTTCGCCGTTTTCCCTTTCAAATAATAGTGTTTAATCACTGCACGAAATTCGCTTTTTTCCATTTTTCAAGAAACACAAAAGTTGCTTTCTTCAAACGACTACAACAAATAAACTAATCGATGAATTTGGGTGAAATTTTAACAGCTGACGTTTGACAGATCGCAATTTCTAAAAAACAAGTTTTTGTGTTGCCATCTAGCGCTAGGTAGCTTCAATATCAATCCGCCCTCGTATCCACTCAGCAACGGAATCCCACAGGGATCTCCTTTATCAGTTATCTTATTTACAATAGCATTTGATCAGATAAGCAAATTACTAAACCAACATAAAAGTATAAATCATGCAATATATGCTGACGATGCCATTATATTTTCAAAAACCAACAAACTTGACTTGGTGGTAAAAACGTTTACCGAAATTTTAAGTGATATAAAAAATTGGTGTAATTATTCTGGAGCCACGCTCTCATTAGAAAAATGCAATGTCGTAAATTTCAACAATGTAAATATTAATTCCGTGAACTATTTCAAAATATTAGGCATTACATTTGACAACAAATTTAACTTTAAGGAACAATGTTTAGAAAAGTTTTTGTGTTTGTGCTGCCATCTAGCGCTAGGTAGCTTCAATATCCATCCGCCTTCGTATACCCTTTTTACCTTTTTAAAGGTAAAGGTTATAAAAATGGTCCCAATTTTCAGATACAGTGGGTCATTTTACTTTAAGACAGTTCAGTTCAAAAAATAAATTGGATTGCACCATTTGCTGTAACATTTTCAAAGTGTGTCTGTATGGTATGTGATAGAGAAATTCATTCATTTCTACTAAAAAAAAAAAATATAATTTTTATTATTTAGGTCGTCAGCCGTGCACAGTTGTATCTTCATGATGTGGCTACAGCGGTAAGATACAGAATGCGTGAAGGAGCAAATATTAAATGTAATGTGAATTTGATGCGTGAATTAGCGAATGAATTGGACAGTTGTAATAATTTTGTTCGATCTTTTAAGTCGATGGCCGATTATTGTCGACAGCCACAAAATGAAGCGGCTAATGTTGCTATGATTATTGTTGTCAATAGAGAAGCAGATCTTCGACGCTACAATGATACTGTGGAAAGTGATGTAGCAGCAATATTTAGAAATGATGACGGAGAGTCACCTTTTGAAAGAAATGTGGTTGTTTTTTCTAAATTATCGAATGGAGTTCGATCTATTGGCTTATCCATTATTATTTTGCAACGGTGATACAGTGTGGCATATAAATATAAATATCTCACAACATAGCTTATACTTCTACTGCTCATGCTTCTCAAACAAAGGTTATAGTGATATAATATATTTGCTATCGTCTGGCTATTCGTGACGAATTTACTATATGCATACTTCCCAAAAATTATTTACTCAATGGTTGGTCGATGAATATGTTCGTCTTGAACAGGTACACGATTAAAGTTTATTCGTCAAAAACAGAAAATGCTTCGTGCTGAACTCTATAATAATTTAACTGATTTTGTGTACAATAATAATAGGAATGGTAATCAGCAAGCGGTCAAATAATTCTACCATCTTCGTTTACCGGTTCTCCACGTAATATGTATCAAAATTATTTAGACGCAATGTCTATTGCTCAAGATTTTGGGAAACCATCATTATTTATTACTATGACGTGTAATCCGAAATGGCCAGAAATTGTTAGGGCTGTTAATGGCAGTGAGCTCATTTCTGGCTTGAAATTGTTGTGCGCGTTTTCAAAAGTAAGCTTAAAGAGCTTTATTAATTCAATTGTTCGAAAATAAATTTTGGCAAACTACAATCAATTATTTGCACCATTGAGTTCTAAAATCTTGGCTTTCCACATTTACATACAGTTAGCAGAAGAAGTCTACGTATAACATATAAAAACAACAAATTGAAGTTATTTATGCAATTTCGGGATGATTTTTAAAAATTTTGTTAATGAAGTATCATAGCCTTTTAGGTTTACTGTATAATTGCAAAAAAATTTGACAAAACGCCAACAAACAAAAAGAGCGAAATTCATCGTGGAAAAAGCATAACAGTACTTATTGAGACAAATAAACCCAATTACTCCAAAATATCAAGGTTATTACTTCAGCAGTGGTATTTTTAATGCTAAATACTTCTGTTTGCACAGAAAACCTTTTGTTGGAAAAATCACAAATTATGTTGAGGTGAACTTGTTTCGTTTAATGTTTCTTTTCGACTACTACTTACAAAAATGCAAAATTGTTTTGAAGCCGCTGGATCACCAAATCACAACGAGCGACAATTATTCTAATGCTGAAACCAAAAGGAACAACAATAACAATACAGTGGCTGAATGGAAGAACGGAAAACATATCGTGCAAGAAGGGAAAACATACCGTGAAATTGGCGCAATTGTACACCGAGCATGTTCTTCTATACAAACAGTTATTAATAACTTCAAAAAGACGGGTAAATTAACCTCAAAACAACGCTCTGGTCGTCCATCACTATTAAGTACCAGGGAATCCCAGGGTCTTATAAGGTATGGAAAAATCAATCCACGACTAACAGCAGCAGAACGGGCAAGGGTTCGAGGTGAAGCACACAAACAAATTATATGTGTCGATATTTTACCAAAAATAAAAAAAACGTTGCAAAATGGTCAATAATATAATGCAGGCGTCAAATGCTTTCAAGAATCTAATGATAAAATATAGGTATATGTAATAAGATATTCTAGATCGGATAGAGGGTCTAATACTGACATACCTTTTTTTTAAAACCAGTTTGATTGCTATAAATTAACTTAGACACAACAAATCCGCTTTTTGGTACCGCCAACTTTTCGAAGCACTGATTGCGCCATATAGACGAAGCAATTTGGATTTTGTTTTCTCTGATGGATATAACAAAACACCATTTCCTTTGCTGTGGTAAATTGATGGAAATGCAATCAGATCAGGTTCTCTTCATTGCCCGCTACCGGATGATTTGCTGATCCAAACCATTCGAGAAAAGCTTATACAACACCAAAATAATATTAAAATCAAGTGGGTTCCCAGCCATGTTGGCATCAGCGGAAACGTATTGGCCTAAATTAGAGCAGAGGTCAGCGTTGTACGTACTACTACACACCTTCCCTTTCCTGACAAAAAAGGACATATATAGGGAAATTTATTCCCATTTGCTGTCATTGAAATTTGAAGATTTGATTTCAGTACGTCACCATTTATCCACCTGCAATTACTCCGGCTTACCCAATAACTAGTAGCTGCTACGAGTTAAAAACATTCGTTCGTCTGCGTCTCGGACATACACAGCTATCTCATGAATAACTGCTTGGTCGACCAGCTCAAATGTGCTTGTTTTGCAATCAGGTTACAGTAAATCACCTCTTACAAAACTCTGCCAATCTTAACGCCTTACGTAAAGCATCGTCTGGGAGCTGCAACCTGCTGGAACTGCTCCCGATTGCATAAATAAAAAATATATTTTTCTATCTAATCTAATCTATCTAATTTAAGTTACTATATATTTTAAATTTATCTTTCACAATCAAAAATCCTGTTATATTTTCATTATTATCTTACTCTTACTTATAATGTATATTGGAGCCGCCGCAAACCTTCGTAGCTAGTGCTCCTCGTTTTTATGTAAAACAATTATTATCTGATTATTTTTCATTTAGTAAATAAATAAATAAGAACAATCCACCACAGTATATTAGCAAATATGTTTCCCAATACAATAGTTGAGGGAAATTGACTTTTAGGAATTGAGTGTTTTGTTTAGAATGTGGTTTTAGTATGGGTATTACCGTGCTGATTTTGTATATTTGTGGAATGTAAATATTAAGCATTTTTTTAATAAAGATTCAACAGTTTGATTTTGTTGTTTCCTATGCATGCAATAGCGAAATCGAGAATTCTGTCGCGTCTCCTGACGATGTCTGCATATATTTGTAGCAGATATAAGTCTAAATGGATTACACGCTAAAGTTTGAAGTATAACAAAGCTCTGTGTTAAATTTATTAAGGTAGGTAGATAGGAGTGGCCGCCCAGTTTGCCAAAAGCACATGTATGCTCAAAAATAATGGCACATTGTGATACCACGGTGTGGCGCCGTTCAAGTACTGACTAAAAAGTTCCCATACTTGGGATGATGATAGTCAGCGCAAGGACAGCGCCAGGAAAGGCACGACTCCCCCGTCATGTTTCAGGAAACCATCCTGATACTTTGATGAACCAGGCTATGTCCCTAATATTAATGGATGGCAGCTCTGTCAGGCTTGTAAGAAATGGGGCACCAAAGGTCCGAATTCTTCTTCTGCTCAAGGATGGGCAGTGGCATAAGAGGTGGAAAACCATCTCGTCCTCCTCCTCGGAGCCACAGCCTCGGCAAAATTCATTTGAGGGTAGGCCCAGTCTTTCTGCGTGCTGTCCCATTATGCAGTGGCCGGTCAAAATCGACACAGTTGTCGACAGTGATACGCGATCAAGTCGAAGAAGTTGATTGGTTCTGTTTTTGTCCATTCTTGCCCAAGTTAGTCTAGCCGTGTGGCAGGATTCCTCGTTAGCCCAGGATTTATAGGCGTCAGCCACATATTTCCGTTTGATTTCAAGCTTGGCTATTGCCAGTGGAATGCCGATGTTTACGGAGGGGTGAATGTCGTGCATTAGCGTGCCTGCCTTGCCAAGTTCGTCCGCCTCGCAGGTTCCCGGGATTTCGCTATGTCCGGGAACCCAGACTAGGTGCACTCGAGAGTAACTTGCGAGCTAATTTAAAGGTGTTCGACATTCATGAACTAGTCTTGATGTGGCCGTGGAGCCAAAAGGAGATTTAATGGCGGCCTGGCTGTCTGAGAAGATAGATACGTCAACTGCGCCGATATCACTACTCAGCATCCATTTGGCTGCGTGGTAAATGGCCATGACCTCAGCTTGAAAAACGCTGCAATGGTCTGGAAGACGCAGGGAGATCTTTAAGTCCAGCTTGTCGGAATAAATACCGCTGCCGACTCTACCTCCAAGCTTGGAACCGTCGGTGTAGATTTCGACTGTTTCACCGACGATTAGGTTTTTTGAAGTCCAGTCGTTTCGACTTGGAATAGTGAGGTCGAATTCCCTGTTCAAATCGGGATAGACCGACATATAATCGATAAAGTGGGGGCCAGGTGGATCCTGATTCAGAATTGAAGCATGGCCTGTCAGGGTTATGCGCCAGTACAAAAGAGCGTTAAGTCTAATCGCTGTCAGCTTGGCTTGTTGCTTAACCAGGATCCGCGAGGGGAGCCAGTGCAGCATGGCAAAAAGGGCTTTCGTAGGTGTGCTACGAAGAGCGCCAGTGATCAGTAGAGCAATGGATCTTCTGATTTTACAAGGGGTTTGATATTACAGGCTTTTTCGAGAGCTTTTCTTGTACTTTTGGATGGGTTAACCTCAAGTTCGAATTCGCGACACCAGTTCGACACAATAGAGAGTGAATAGTTCAGTTTTTCGGAAAGTGTTTGGGAGAATTTGCCGGATGCCGCGATTGCTATTTCGTCCGCATAGGCTATCACTTTGCATCCAGTAGATTCCAATCTCACCAGTAGTGTGTTAACTGCCAGGTTCCAGAGGAGGGGTGATAAAACACCCCCTTGTGGCGTGCCCCTGTTAACCACCCTCCTGGATTGGGCACTGCCGATCGTGGAAGTGATGATCCTAGATTTTAGTAGAAGCTCTATAAATTTAAGAAGACCTGAATTCAGGTTAATATTATAGAGTGCGGAGATGACAGCGTTGGGGCATACATTGTTGAATGCTCCTTCGATGTCCAGAAATATGGCAAGTGTGAATTCCTTGTACGCAAAGGATTTGTCAACTTGAGAAATGAGAGAATGAAGTGCTGTTTCAACCGATTTGCCTTTAGAGTAAGCGTGTTGAGATACAGAGAGAAGAGAAAAGTTGATCGATGTCCTAATATGTAGGTCAAGAGCTCTTTCTAGAACCTTAAGAAGAAAGGATGTTAGACTTATGGGTCTGTGATCCTTAGGTTTGGTGTGCGAGGCCTTCCCAACTTTTGGTATGAAGACGACCCGAGCCGTGCGCCAGCGTAAGGGAATGTATTGCAATCTGAGGCTTGCATTATATATTTGAAACAGCCATGGGAGGATAATCTCTTCCCCATTTTGGATATCGGCAGGAATGATGCCGTCCGGTCCGGGGGACTTGTATGGCTTAAAGGTTTGAATGGACCATTCAAGGTGACTTTTTGTCACTTGGAATGTGGGGAGGCTATCATGGGAAACCTGCTCCACCTGGTAGAGTGCTTGATCCGCTGAGGCTAAACTCCCTGGGAAGTGGGTGTCATAGCAGGATATCAAAGGTTTCGGCGCTTGACTGAGTCCAGCTGCCATTTGGTTTTTGGATACAGTCAAGGGCTTTGTTAGAGGAGTGGAGAATTTTACGAAGACAGCTAGCCTCGGACGTCGATTCAATGCTGTCGCAAAATTCCCTCCATGACGCTCGTTTCCCTCGCCTAATGGCGTATTTAAAATATTTTTGTTTATTTCTGAAAGGGGCCCAATCAGCTGTAACTTTAGCTTTGTTGAAAAGCATTCTACAAGTTTTGCGAAGACTTGCAATTTCTGAGTTCCACCACGGAGATTTATTAAAGTAGGACTACTTTTGGACCTTAGTACCTGTTTTCGAAAAATGTTCAATTAATTTCAGTTTATGGTAAAACCTCAGAGCCAAGTGAACTCTTCAAGGTGATTAATTGCTCTGCAAGTTCCCAAATGTTATGCAAGAGTTCAAACAACACATAAACGGAACTGAAATCAGTTCCAGCAGTTCATAACCACAAGCGAAAACTATTTTGTTTCAACGAGTTGCCATCACGCAGCATCGGTTTTCTATGTAATGAAAATGCAATTACTTGTATACGAGGGCGGATTGATATTGAAGCTACCTAAGTAGGAAAAAAACATTTTTTTTTTCAAAAACCATTTATTTCTCAACATAGTCTCCATTTACTTCGACACACTTAGTAAGACGATATTCCAACTTTTTTATACCATCTGAATAATACGATTTCGGGAACCCCTCAAAATACGCGTTAGTTTCGGTAATCACTTTTTCGTTTGAGATGAATCTTTTTCCTGCGAGCCATTTTTTCAAGTTTGGAAACAGGACAAAGTCACTAGAAGCTAAATCTGGACTATAAGGTGGATGATTAACCAATTCGAAGTGTATTTCACGTAATTTTAGCATCGTATCTAATGCTGTGTGAACCGGTGCGTTGTCTTGAGAAAGAGCATTTTTTTCTTCTTTACATGTGGTCGTTTTTCCTTGATTGCATCAATCAATTGATCCAATAATGCACGATAATACTTTCCTGTGATTGTGGATCCTTTTTCAAGATAATCGATGAGCAATATCCGTGTGCATCCCAAAATACAGTGGCCATAACCTTGCCAGCCGATTTCACTGCCTTCGCCTTCTTCGGAGCACTTCCACCAGCTTCCACCCATTGTTTCGATTGATTTTTGGTTTCAGGTATGTAGTGGTGGACCCACGTTTTATCAACAGTTATTAATCGACGCCAAAAATCAACAGGATTACGCTTTATCATGTCCAAACACCGCTGTAAAGTGGTCTGTCGAACTCGTTTTTGTTCGACACTGAGCAAACGCGGCACCCATCCTGCCGATAGCTTTTTCATATGCAAATGTTCATGCAAAATGTTGAACACACGTTCATATGATATGTTTACCATTTCAACATTTGACTCGGCGATCATTCATAACGGTATCGAGGATTTTCTTGATATTTTCTTCAGTAACCACCTCTTTTGGCTTTCCTGTTGATGGTATTGTTGCAGTGCTTGTTCGGCCGCGTTTAAATACAGCAATCCAATATTTTACCATGTAATCTGACGGAGCAGACTCACCGTAATGTTTATCGAGCTTTTCTTTTGTCTCTTTCGCCGTTTTCCCTTTCAAATAATAGTGTTTAATCACTGCACGAAATTCGCTTTTTTCCATTTTTCAAGAAACACAAAAGTTGCTTTCTTCAAACGACTACAACAAATAAACTAATCGATGAATTTGGGTGAAATTTTAACAGCTGACGTTTGACAGATCGCAATTTCTAAAAAACAAGTTTTTGTGTTGCCATCTAGCGCTAGGTAGCTTCAATATCAATCCGCCCTCGTATCCACTCAGCAACGGAATCCCACAGGGATCTCCTTTATCAGTTATCTTATTTACAATAGCATTTGATCAGATAAGCAAATTACTAAACCAACATAAAAGTATAAATCATGCAATATATGCTGACGATGCCATTATATTTTCAAAAACCAACAAACTTGACTTGGTGGTAAAAACGTTTACCGAAATTTTAAGTGATATAAAAAATTGGTGTAATTATTCTGGAGCCACGCTCTCATTAGAAAAATGCAATGTCGTAAATTTCAACAATGTAAATATTAATTCCGTGAACTATTTCAAAATATTAGGCATTACATTTGACAACAAATTTAACTTTAAGGAACAATGTTTAGAAAAGTTTTTGTGTTTGTGCTGCCATCTAGCGCTAGGTAGCTTCAATATCCATCCGCCTTCGTATACCCTTTTTACCTTTTTAAAGGTAAAGGTTATAAAAATGGTCCCAATTTTCAGATACAGTGGGTCATTTTACTTTAAGACAGTTCAGTTCAAAAAATAAATTGGATTGCACCATTTGCTGTAACATTTTCAAAGTGTGTCTGTATGGTATGTGATAGAGAAATTCATTCACTTCTACTAAAAAAAAAAAATATAATTTTTATTATTTAGGTCGTCAGCCGTGCACAGTTGTATCTTCATGATGTGGCTACAGCGGTAAGATACAGAATGCGTGAAGGAGCAAATATTAAATGTAATGTGAATTTGATGCGTGAATTAGCGAATGAATTGGACAGTTGTAATAATTTTGTTCGATCTTTTAAGTCGATGGCCGATTATTGTCGACAGCCACAAAATGAAGCGGCTAATGTTGCTATGATTATTGTTGTCAATAGAGAAGCAGATCTTCGACGCTACAATGATACTGTGGAAAGTGATGTAGCAGCAATATTTAGAAATGATGACGGAGAGTCACCTTTTGAAAGAAATGTGGTTGTTTTTTCTAAATTATCGAATGGAGTTCGATCTATTGGCTTATCCATTATTATTTTGCAACGGTGATACAGTGTGGCATATAAATATAAATATCTCACAACATAGCTTATACTTCTACTGCTCATGCTTCTCAAACAAAGGTTATAGTGATATAATATATTTGCTATCGTCTGGCTATTCGTGACGAATTTACTATATGCATACTTCCCAAAAATTATTTACTCAATGGTTGGTCGATGAATATGTTCGTCTTGAACAGGTACACGATTAAAGTTTATTCGTCAAAAACAGAAAATGCTTCGTGCTGAACTCTATAATAATTTAACTGATTTTGTGTACAATAATAATAGGAATGGTAATCAGCAAGCGGTCAAATAATTCTACCATCTTCGTTTACCGGTTCTCCACGTAATATGTATCAAAATTATTTAGACGCAATGTCTATTGCTCAAGATTTTGGGAAACCATCATTATTTATTACTATGACGTGTAATCCGAAATGGCCAGAAATTGTTAGGGCTGTTAATGGCAGTGAGCTCATTTCTGGCTTGAAATTGTTGTGCGCGTTTTCAAAAGTAAGCTTAAAGAGCTTTATTAATTCAATTGTTCGAAAATAAATTTTGGCAAACTACAATCAATTATTTGCACCATTGAGTTCTAAAATCTTGGCTTTCCACATTTACATACAGTTAGCAGAAGAAGTCTACGTATAACATATAAAAACAACAAATTGAAGTTATTTATGCAATTTCGGGATGATTTTTAAAAATTTTGTTAATGAAGTATCATAGCCTTTTAGGTTTACTGTATAATTGCAAAAAAATTTGACAAAACGCCAACAAACAAAAAGAGCGAAATTCATCGTGGAAAAAGCATAACAGTACTTATTGAGACAAATAAACCCAATTACTCCAAAATATCAAGGTTATTACTTCAGCAGTGGTATTTTTAATGCTAAATACTTCTGTTTGCACAGAAAACCTTTTGTTGGAAAAATCACAAATTATGTTGAGGTGAACTTGTTTCGTTTAATGTTTCTTTTCGACTACTACTTACAAAAATGCAAAATTGTTTTGAAGCCGCTGGATCACCAAATCACAACGAGCGACAATTATTCTAATGCTGAAACCAAAAGGAACAACAATAACAATACAGTGGCTGAATGGAAGAACGGAAAACATATCGTGCAAGAAGGGAAAACATACCGTGAAATTGGCGCAATTGTACACCGAGCATGTTCTTCTATACAAACAGTTATTAATAACTTCAAAAAGACGGGTAAATTAACCTCAAAACAACGCTCTGGTCGTCCATCACTATTAAGTACCAGGGAATCCCAGGGTCTTATAAGGTATGGAAAAATCAATCCACGACTAACAGCAGCAGAACGGGCAAGGGTTCGAGGTGAAGCACACAAACAAATTATATGTGTCGATATTTTACCAAAAATAAAAAAAACGTTGCAAAATGGTCAATAATATAATGCAGGCGTCAAATGCTTTCAAGAATCTAATGATAAAATATAGGTATATGTAATAAGATATTCTAGATCGGATAGAGGGTCTAATACTGACATACCTTTTTTTTAAAACCAGTTTGATTGCTATAAATTAACTTAGACACAACAAATCCGCTTTTTGGTACCGCCAACTTTTCGAAGCACTGATTGCGCCATATAGACGAAGCAATTTGGATTTTGTTTTCTCTGATGGATATAACAAAACACCATTTCCTTTGCTGTGGTAAATTGATGGAAATGCAATCAGATCAGGTTCTCTTCATTGCCCGCTACCGGATGATTTGCTGATCCAAACCATTCGAGAAAAGCTTATACAACACCAAAATAATATTAAAATCAAGTGGGTTCCCAGCCATGTTGGCATCAGCGGAAACGTATTGGCCTAAATTAGAGCAGAGGTCAGCGTTGTACGTACTACTACACACCTTCCCTTTCCTGACAAAAAAGGACATATATAGGGAAATTTATTCCCATTTGCTGTCATTGAAATTTGAAGATTTGATTTCAGTACGTCACCATTTATCCACCTGCAATTACTCCGGCTTACCCAATAACTAGTAGCTGCTACGAGTTAAAAACATTCGTTCGTCTGCGTCTCGGACATACACAGCTATCTCATGAATAACTGCTTGGTCGACCAGCTCAAATGTGCTTGTTTTGCAATCAGGTTACAGTAAATCACCTCTTACAAAACTCTGCCAATCTTAACGCCTTACGTAAAGCATCGTCTGGGAGCTGCAACCTGCTGGAACTGCTCCCGATTGCATAAATAAAAAATATATTTTTCTATCTAATCTAATCTATCTAATTTAAGTTACTATATATTTTAAATTTATCTTTCACAATCAAAAATCCTGTTATATTTTCATTATTATCTTACTCTTACTTATAATGTATATTGGAGCCGCCGCAAACCTTCGTAGCTAGTGCTCCTCGTTTTTATGTAAAACAATTATTATCTGATTATTTTTCATTTAGTAAATAAATAAATAAGAACAATCCACCACAGTATATTAGCAAATATGTTTCCCAATACAATAGTTGAGGGAAATTGACTTTTAGGAATTGAGTGTTTTGTTTAGAATGTGGTTTTAGTATGGGTATTACCGTGCTGATTTTGTATATTTGTGGAATGTAAATATTAAGCATTTTTTTAATAAAGATTCAACAGTTTGATTTTGTTGTTTCCTATGCATGCAATAGCGAAATCGAGAATTCTGTCGCGTCTCCTGACGATGTCTGCATATATTTGTAGCAGATATAAGTCTAAATGGATTACACGCTAAAGTTTGAAGTATAACAAAGCTCTGTGTTAAATTTATTAAGGTAGGTAGATAGGAGTGGCCGCCCAGTTTGCCAAAAGCACATGTATGCTCAAAAATAATGGCACATTGTGATACCACGGTGTGGCGCCGTTCAAGTACTGACTAAAAAGTTCCCATACTTGGGATGATGATAGTCAGCGCAAGGACAGCGCCAGGAAAGGCACGACTCCCCCGTCATGTTTCAGGAAACCATCCTGATACTTTGATGAACCAGGCTATGTCCCTAATATTAATGGATGGCAGCTCTGTCAGGCTTGTAAGAAATGGGGCACCAAAGGTCCGAATTCTTCTTCTGCTCAAGGATGGGCAGTGGCATAAGAGGTGGAAAACCATCTCGTCCTCCTCCTCGGAGCCACAGCCTCGGCAAAATTCATTTGAGGGTAGGCCCAGTCTTTCTGCGTGCTGTCCCATTATGCAGTGGCCGGTCAAAATCGACACAGTTGTCGACAGTGATACGCGATCAAGTCGAAGAAGTTGATTGGTTCTGTTTTTGTCCATTCTTGCCCAAGTTAGTCTAGCCGTGTGGCAGGATTCCTCGTTAGCCCAGGATTTATAGGCGTCAGCCACATATTTCCGTTTGATTTCAAGCTTGGCTATTGCCAGTGGAATGCCGATGTTTACGGAGGGGTGAATGTCGTGCATTAGCGTGCCTGCCTTGCCAAGTTCGTCCGCCTCGCAGGTTCCCGGGATTTCGCTATGTCCGGGAACCCAGACTAGGTGCACTCGAGAGTAACTTGCGAGCTAATTTAAAGGTGTTCGACATTCATGAACTAGTCTTGATGTGGCCGTGGAGCCAAAAGGAGATTTAATGGCGGCCTGGCTGTCTGAGAAGATAGATACGTCAACTGCGCCGATATCACTACTCAGCATCCATTTGGCTGCGTGGTAAATGGCCATGACCTCAGCTTGAAAAACGCTGCAATGGTCTGGAAGACGCAGGGAGATCTTTAAGTCCAGCTTGTCGGAATAAATACCGCTGCCGACTCTACCTCCAAGCTTGGAACCGTCGGTGTAGATTTCGACTGTTTCACCGACGATTAGGTTTTTTGAAGTCCAGTCGTTTCGACTTGGAATAGTGAGGTCGAATTCCCTGTTCAAATCGGGATAGACCGACATATAATCGATAAAGTGGGGGCCAGGTGGATCCTGATTCAGAATTGAAGCATGGCCTGTCAGGGTTATGCGCCAGTACAAAAGAGCGTTAAGTCTAATCGCTGTCAGCTTGGCTTGTTGCTTAACCAGGATCCGCGAGGGGAGCCAGTGCAGCATGGCAAAAAGGGCTTTCGTAGGTGTGCTACGAAGAGCGCCAGTGATCAGTAGAGCAATGGATCTTCTGATTTTACAAGGGGTTTGATATTACAGGCTTTTTCGAGAGCTTTTCTTGTACTTTTGGATGGGTTAACCTCAAGTTCGAATTCGCGACACCAGTTCGACACAATAGAGAGTGAATAGTTCAGTTTTTCGGAAAGTGTTTGGGAGAATTTGCCGGATGCCGCGATTGCTATTTCGTCCGCATAGGCTATCACTTTGCATCCAGTAGATTCCAATCTCACCAGTAGTGTGTTAACTGCCAGGTTCCAGAGGAGGGGTGATAAAACACCCCCTTGTGGCGTGCCCCTGTTAACCACCCTCCTGGATTGGGCACTGCCGATCGTGGAAGTGATGATCCTAGATTTTAGTAGAAGCTCTATAAATTTAAGAAGACCTGAATTCAGGTTAATATTATAGAGTGCGGAGATGACAGCGTTGGGGCATACATTGTTGAATGCTCCTTCGATGTCCAGAAATATGGCAAGTGTGAATTCCTTGTACGCAAAGGATTTGTCAACTTGAGAAATGAGAGAATGAAGTGCTGTTTCAACCGATTTGCCTTTAGAGTAAGCGTGTTGAGATACAGAGAGAAGAGAAAAGTTGATCGATGTCCTAATATGTAGGTCAAGAGCTCTTTCTAGAACCTTAAGAAGAAAGGATGTTAGACTTATGGGTCTGTGATCCTTAGGTTTGGTGTGCGAGGCCTTCCCAACTTTTGGTATGAAGACGACCCGAGCCGTGCGCCAGCGTAAGGGAATGTATTGCAATCTGAGGCTTGCATTATATATTTGAAACAGCCATGGGAGGATAATCTCTTCCCCATTTTGGATATCGGCAGGAATGATGCCGTCCGGTCCGGGGGACTTGTATGGCTTAAAGGTTTGAATGGACCATTCAAGGTGACTTTTTGTCACTTGGAATGTGGGGAGGCTATCATGGGAAACCTGCTCCACCTGGTAGAGTGCTTGATCCGCTGAGGCTAAACTCCCTGGGAAGTGGGTGTCATAGCAGGATATCAAAGGTTTCGGCGCTTGACTGAGTCCAGCTGCCATTTGGTTTTTGGATACAGTCAAGGGCTTTGTTAGAGGAGTGGAGAATTTTACGAAGACAGCTAGCCTCGGACGTCGATTCAATGCTGTCGCAAAATTCCCTCCATGACGCTCGTTTCCCTCGCCTAATGGCGTATTTAAAATATTTTTGTTTATTTCTGAAAGGGGCCCAATCAGCTGTAACTTTAGCTTTGTTGAAAAGCATTCTACAAGTTTTGCGAAGACTTGCAATTTCTGAGTTCCACCACGGAGATTTATTAAAGTAGGACTACTTTTGGACCTTAGTACCTGTTTTCGAAAAATGTTCAATTAATTTCAGTTTATGGTAAAACCTCAGAGCCAAGTGAACTCTTCAAGGTGATTAATTGCTCTGCAAGTTCCCAAATGTTATGCAAGAGTTCAAACAACACATAAACGGAACTGAAATCAGTTCCAGCAGTTCATAACCACAAGCGAAAACTATTTTGTTTCAACGAGTTGCCATCACGCAGCATCGGTTTTCTATGTAATGAAAATGCAATTACTTGTATACGAGGGCGGATTGATATTGAAGCTACCTAAGTAGGAAAAAAACATTTTTTTTTCAAAAACCATTTATTTCTCAACATAGTCTCCATTTACTTCGACACACTTAGTAAGACGATATTCCAACTTTTTTATACCATCTGAATAATACGATTTCGGGAACCCCTCAAAATACGCGTTAGTTTCGGTAATCACTTTTTCGTTTGAGATGAATCTTTTTCCTGCGAGCCATTTTTTCAAGTTTGGAAACAGGACAAAGTCACTAGGAGCTAAATCTGGACTATAAGGTGGATGATTAACCAATTCGAAGTGTATTTCACGTAATTTTAGCATCGTATCTAGTGCTGTGTGAACCGGTGCGTTGTCTTGAGAAAGAGCATTTTTTTCTTCTTTAAATGTGGTCGTTGTTCCTTGATTGCATCAATCAATTGATCCAATAATGCACGATAATACTTTCCTGTGATTGTGGATCCTTTTTCAAGATAATCGATAAGCTATATTCCGTGTGCATCCCAAAATACAGTGGCCATAACCTTGCCAGCCGATTTCACTGCCTTCGCCTTCTTCGGAGCACTTCCACCAGCTTCCACCCATTGCTTCGATTGATTTTTGGTTTCAGGTGTGTAGTGGAGATCCGCCCTCGTATTAGAAAAACTAAATATATTTCCACTTGAGGTTTTACGAGGCTGGGTTGATATTGAAGCTACCTAGCGCTAGATGGCAGCACAAACACAAAAACTTTTTTTTTTAGAAATTGCGATCTGTCAAACATCAGCTGTTAAAATTTCACCCAAATTCATCGATTAGTTTATTTGTTGTAGTCCTTTAAAGTAAGCAACTTTTGTGTTTCTTGAAAAATGGAAAAAAGCGAATTTCGAGCAGTGATTAAACACTATTATTTGAAAGGGAAAACGGCGATATTATATATATATTATATATTATATATAATATATATATATATATATATATATATATATATTATATATATTATATATACGTGTATATTATATATGTATATTATATATATATTCATATATTCATCAGTTCAAATAGATGTCAACTAATGCTTTATTAAAATAACAATAGCATTGCTTACCTTAATGCAACAATCAGCAATAATCAACAACAATCTACTACAATTGCTTCCAGTGATCACCACTATGTAGCTAAATACACAAATTAGTGACAAGTGTAAGGTCGTGTTTTGGTTAGCTTCGCCGCAGTCAGCTCAAAGAGGCATTGAAAAGTTCAAGTTTTCCAACTAAATATGTGTTCAATATAAAAAAGAAAAACAATATCCTAAACAGCTATTTAAAATTAAACTTGAGTCAGAGAGTTATCAAAAAATTAAACGCATCCAATATATAATCGTTGTCAAAGAATTGTCGTTGAGAAGCCCCGAAAATGCAGGGACCAGTGCACTGCAGTTTATATAGTTTGTGGGGCTCAATGTTCTCATAACAAAAGTAACACTACAGCAAAAAGATGGAGTAGTTGGTCTGGTAATCACAGGGCCAGTTATTGGGGTTGTCCCGTCTTTCAAGAAATAAGGAGCAAATCAAACGCAAAACCCCAGAACGACGACATTAAGCAAACCCTATTCAATGCGCTCCAGCTAATATCGCTCCAAACACACATTGGTTGGAAAGCCTTCATGTTGCTGAGGTATGCCAAACGAACGATCCAAAGGTAATTATTTCTCACAGTCGTTAAAAGCTCTCATAAGAAATTTAATGTGCAGCATGACTCAATTCAAGCAAAATATGTCATGAATTTATCAAATCGCAAAATGAGTTGATAAATCCAAAAAAAAAATCATCTGTAAACAAATAAAATTGACATCCTGCTGCTATCTGAACCTCATTTAACCTAAAAAAATTATTTAGAGGCTACAAATTGTACAACACAATTCGCCCAGAGGGTAAAGCACGTGGTAAAAACACCATGCAATGGAAGAATATGCAAATGAGTGCATTCAGACAAAATCGTTCTCGTAACAGTGTTGGGGTAAAGAAATCATAATAAGCGCAGTGTATTGCCCTCCAAGGTACAACGTAAGCTAAGATCAATCTCTTTTACGAGGTTTGTTCAAAAAGTATCGCGAATTTCATGTTTTTCAAGAATTATTTGTTTATTCATTAATATCTATTTTGTCTCCTTCAAAGTACTCCCCATCAGACATTATACACTTGTGATAACGATTTTTCCAATCCTCGAAGAATTTTGAAAAATCATTTTTTGTGATCTTGTTCAGCTCTTCCTTCGATGCCGTCTTTATCTGCTCAATCGTGGCGTAGCGTCGTCCTTTCATGGGCCTTTTCAGTTTCGGGAACAAGAAAAAGTCATAGGGGGCCAGGTCTGGAGAATACGGTGGCTGCGGCATTATTACCATGTTGTTTTTGGCCAAAAATTCGCGCACAAGTAATGATGTGTGAGCAGGGGCATTATCATGATGCAAAAGCCAATTTTTGTTCTTCCACAAATCCGGGCGTTTCTGGCGGATTGCTTCTCGCAAATTGAGCATTACTTGAAGATAATACTCCTTATTGACCGTTCTACCCTGCGGCAAGAATTCATAATGCACCACGCCCCTGCAATCAAAGACAACTGTCAGCAAAACCTTCACATTCGACCGAACTTGGCATGCTTTTTTCGGCTTTGGATCATGCGGCAGCTCCCATTGGGATGATTGAGCTTTGGTTTCTACGTCATAACCATAGACCCAACAGTCAACATTCGGAATACTTCCGCGCACTTTATGTTGTTTTTCACACAAAATTTGATACAAATTCTTTGATCCCTTTTTCGGGATAGACAAAAATCGAAGACAAGCTAAAATACGTCCACGCACAATAGCTGTCAAAAACTGACTGAACATTCAAAATGGCCGAGATTGTCAACATAAGTGAGGGTCATGAGTCTCAACATAACGCCACAAAAAGATCGAAAATCGAACATCCGTAGCCCGTGAAAATTCAAAATTCGCGATATTTTTTGAACAAACCTCGTACATCTTCAACTCTCTCGGCTCAAAATTTATAGTAGCAGGACACTTTAATGCCAAGCGTACGCTTTGGGGCTCTCGAGTGATGAACTCAAAGGGAAGGCAGCTGTGCTCTGCCGCAATTAACATATCAAACGAATTGTATATTATTTCTGCAGGTAAACCCACCTAAAACTGATTTTAACAAGATTCCGGATCTTATCGTTTTTTGCGTCACTTGAAACATTAACTGATCGATTTTTCGTCAGATCACTCACTCTTACAATTAATTTGCAGAAACAACCCATGACTAACAAACAACAATCAATAAAAATAGCAAACCTCAAAACCAGAGCAAAGGATATAACTTCCTTGTTGACGAACTTAGGACAATACTAGTCTCAGCCGCCGTTCACACAACTCCTGTCAATCTTCGTTTTCTAAAAGAACTGTCACTTCCGGAGATATTGATGCGCTGTGGCAGAGGGCTCGATCTTGTTGAAGCAAAAGCTAGCGGCAGCTGATCAACGTCTAAAACAAGCCCTTATAAATGACACTGATATAAGTTTAAGAGTTCACACTAAAGTTAACCCCTCTTAGGGACATAAATTACTATTTGTGGAAAAATGCAAATTTGTCAAAAGTCCGCAAGATCATAATACACCACTTAGAAGCGAAAATGGGAAATAGACAAGAAGCGATGTTGAAAAAACAAATGTTTTGCAGATCGCCTCAAAGCTGTGTCAGCCAAATTCTCCTTAAAACAACTTCTCAATTCCAAATCTTGAAGTTCCTCAAACGCACCAGCTAAAACTTTCATTCTTTCTGATTAAAGTCAAAGTTTACACAAAAAAATAAGTTTAAAAAAATTTAAATGTAAACAGCTAATCAAATTGTTGTAAATGTGTTTCAATTATCTTAAATGTAATCAACTTATAAAATTGAACTTTTATTATTCTTATTCAGCCTAAGCATGCTAGACTCACAATCAGAGGGTCGCAGGTTCAAATCCTGCCCCGGGATTTGTCTCAAGAATCGTTCCCCTCAATCAACTCCTTGCAGTCATAATTAATTACGTTGAAAGATATAATAATATTCTTCTTCAGCTAAGTTTGAGCTGCCGGTTCCTGACGCCGAGACAGCCACGACACTTGTATTCTTCAGTATAGCAAAACAAACGATCAGAAGTATACAAGGTCTTAGTATTACTGCAGTCTGCAAGCGTGTAAATATAGCTCAAAATTTGAAAAGAAAATTCAATCATTATATTTCGTGCTTGTAAGAGAGTGAAAATAAACTTTTTTAAGTTACAAAATTTGGCTGAGATATTTAAATACATATACAAATATTAATTCTATATTATTTCGTGATAAATATTATAACTGACGATGCTCTTTTAAGTATGAAAGTTAATTGGTAATTAATAATAATTTATTATAAATTTTATTTATTTTGCTGCCCTGCTCAGAAACAATGTCACAAAAAGAATCATCAGAAGTCTGGGAATATTTCACTCAATCGAAAAAAAGCCGAGTATATGTGCAACAAATACAGCTATTGTTGATTCAATCACAAAATCGTTATGCAAGTATCTTAAAACTTCCAGATTGGAACAAACGTGAACTAAAAGCTGATAATGAAGTTGAATGTTCAATTAAAAAAGCAAACACAATGATAGATTTTTTAAAACGTATAAGTTTAGAAGAAATTGTTTCGAAAATGGTAGCAGTAGGTGGAATTTCTATAAGAGGCATTAATAGATTGGAGTTTATACGAGCATCTATTGCTAAACGTGGATTTAAATTGCCTAAAAAGTAAATGTAATGATATTATTACATGACCATTTTAAAAGCAATGAAAAATAAAATTATTGGCGAATTGTCAGAGAAAAGCAAAAAATAACCTAAGATTTAGCTGGACACTCGATGAATGGATCAGCTCACGAATGATGAAATATATCAGTGCAACGTTCACGGAGTATATATTGGAATGTGAGTTATATAAGAAAGCATCAGATCAGATAATCAAGAACAGAGAAAAAGAAACGGAATTATTTGAAAACAGTATCCATTTAATAATTAACAATATTCGAAAGGTGGTTCAAGTTTTTTACATTGTCTTCCGTTAAAAATGGAATATTACAAGAACAAATCAGAGCTAAACTAAGCCTCAACCTTGACTTAGATTGTCAAGCTCGTTGGTGATTTGTTGCAAGTACGATATATTTGCGAAACTATAAAAATTCATCGAGGAATATTTAGTAGAACAGTGTACACATGCTTGATGAAATCGATTTTAACGACCTGCCTAATTGGGGTTTTAAGACGAAACGATATGACTCTGCATTCACCTGGAATTATATTGAGATATATAGTGACGGGAAGACGACCCCTAGAAGATCCCGGTCGGATGGCTCCACGCCGCCATCGAGCTCCAGGCCGACATCGAGATCCAGGCCGACATCGAGCTCCAGGCCGACATCGAGCTCCTGCCCGACATCGAGCTTCAGGCCGACATCGAGCTCCAGACCGACAAAGCGGTTCGGATTAGAGGGCAACAAAAATGTTGAAAAACTGTCAACCCAGCTGCTTTGCCGGCTTGCGGTGAGATGAAGGAGGTGTACACTTTTCTTGGGAGTACGCATGATAACAATGCAAACGCGGCACAAGCCAAAGCGGCGGATCAAATGACGCTATGTATAGCGGGCATTTGGTGTGAAGGCCAGAAATGCATTGAACCCAAAAATATGCTGACCATACACAATTGCAGGCCAATGCATGTGTGCAGCATCTGGGTTAATATTTCGAATATGTACAACACATACAAATAATTATGTTTAGATGTACAAAATTAGATGTAATATTTTACTATATAAGAAGGGCTGATTTCTTGAATAAAACAGTTCCTTTTGAACAGAGACCTCAGCAAAATACATTGCTTTTTCTTTGCTCGGCGTTCACGTCTCAAAACTATAGGAATTGATTTCGGCATACGAAAGTTTGCCACAACTAGCGGCTGGGTTACAGCCTTTATAATAAAATATGGTAAATATCTGTTGATATAAAAATTGGGTTCGTTAGGATTTCTCCATTAATATATATCATTATATTATATTAATATATCGTATCATCGATATCAGCTAAAGACGCAGCCAAGAATGATAAGTGATCTGACTGGCGAAACGTCAATCCAACCACAACTACCACACACTGAATAAATTGGCTAGGTGCAGAGATGCATCCTCGACAATTTCGAGACCCGTCGGAGCCCAGTGAAGCCTCACTTTGCAGGCTGTAGTTTTAAGCCTGAATGGTTAACAATTAACTATCTGCACGTTGAAACGGTAGCCTGGGCGGAAGATATAGTACCAGCTATGAAGCCATGAGAGGGGGCTGAATTGAAGGTTGTGGATAAGGCAGAAGTGCCAAACGCCAAGATCTTCGTCGGTTACTGCCCTGGCTCAGTATCTTGGCAAAATAACGAATTTTGGAGCAAGTGGAGTCGCATTAGTGTAAACGAGTGGCGGGAACTTCATCGTCTTCAAAAAGGTAACCTTGTCGATCTGGCATTGCTCTGGACCCAATTTTGTTTGAAATGGTCGAGAAGCGGGGCAACAAACTATTTTATGACTTTGGCAGTGTGCACCTTAGTCCCAGACTAAAGGGGAACAGGACAAAGACTGCTGATATTGGCGAAGAGCAACCAACAACTTCTGTTGCTGCACGTGCAAAACAAAGTAGTCAGAAGCCGAAAACGGGACCCATAATAAAAGACCCGGAGACCGGGGAAACTTTGCGGACCACGAAGGGTGGTAAGATGCGCAAGGATCAGTGTGGAAAATAATGCTCCAGGCCCCACCACAAAAGCAAATCTGCTTGGAAACAGCTTCACTGTCTCCAAAGCAATATCCACAGGGCTATAGCAGCTTCATACAGGCTCAGTGGCTGTGCTTAGTATCCATTCAAGAACCATGGGCCACAAATGGGCCCATAAATGCTGTTCAAACAAAAGAACATGTAAGTTGATCTACGATAGTAATGTTGGCCCACCTAGGGCGGCGATGATGGTCAACAAAAATATTAAATTTCTCCCAATTTCAGAGCTTTTCCAACGTGATCTGACAGTGCAGGCAGAAGTGCCTAGTACCAGAGGAAAAAGAATGATTGTCCTGGTCTCCATGTACCACCCTGGCGATGCAGAGGAGGCGGTATCACGTGAACCTCCAGTAGCTTACGGAGTACTGTCGCATTCGGAACTTACAATGGGTGATGTGCTGCGATTCAAACGCGCACCACACGGTATGGGAAAGCACGGATATAAATGTACGAGGTGACTCACTTTTTAATTTTATTACTACTAACAATCTTGTGGTAGTAAAAAGGGGGTAACGAGCCCACTTTTGTAAATGCGATTAGGGGGGAAGTATTATATCTCACCATAACCAGCGCATTTATATCAAATAACATTTCAAATTGGAGGGTGCTTGATGAAGTCTCATTGTCCGACCATCGGTACATTCGCTTTGATCTGAGGGGAATTGAAGACATCTTCGAAATAAAAAATGTTAGGAAGACTAACTGGTCACTTTTTAACTTCTATTTCAAGCAAAATATTGTGGGCCTTTGTGAAAACATAACTAACTCTCAGGATCTAGATCTTAAAGTTAAATTAAGCAACATAAAAACAGAGACTTTTGAAAATATTTGCAAATTAGTTGTGAAAAAACTTTCTTGGAACTTCCCCTGGTGGAGTGGGGAGATGAACATTTTCTGCAAAGCCAGCTCTTTAATAGAGCCAAGTCTAACGGGGACTGGGCATCGAGCTGAGGAGATCAAAGAGAGACTCATGGAAAAAGTACTGTGAGGAGATAGAAACGCTCCCAGCAGCTACTCGACTCCAGATATCACTCAATAAAGATCACTTGAATGGCTTTTCTACACCCAAGAAGGGTGATGAAAATTTTACGGAGTGTTGATGTATTGGCACCTGCGTTTACAAACATATTCAGGATTAGCCTGGAATTAGGCATAGTGCCTAAACCTTGGACGAAGGCTAGGATAGCTTTCTTACCGAAAGCAGGTAAAAATAAGGATCACGCGCCAAAAGATTTTCGGCCCATTAGCCTATCTTCATTCCCGTTTAAAGTTTTGGAAAAAATTCTGGACCAATATTTTAGGGAAGCTTATCTTAAAGATTCACCTCTTCATATTGAACAATATGCTTACCAATCAGGCAAATCGACTAAGACCACCACACACAGCCTAACGAGATAAAAAAGGCAATATTCTCTATCTACATCGGTTGGCATTACGGGGGCTTTGGACAATGCTACTTGCAGATTAATTGAGAAAGGGATGAGCAGGAAAGGAAAACAAAGACTGGTCATAACATAGGTTCCCAATATGCTGAAAAACAAAACAATATTCTTTGAAACAGGGGCAGAAAGGTTAATTGTTACGTCAACCAAAGGATGCCCCCAGGGACGCCTCCTATCGCCGGTCCTTTTGTTATTGGTTATTGTCGAGCTCTTACAAATTCTCGATGTAATCATGGTTAGAGGCAAGTTTGACTCTACCATAACCGATCACATGCAACTAGCTCTTGACATCACTTAAAAATGATGAGGAGAAAGGACTATCGATAAATCCGAACAAAATAAACGTGGTTCTCTTCACCAGAAGAAGGAAACTGAAACTGGGGACCTTAAGGTTAGGGGTCACAAGCTTAATAAATAACATCCAATGAAATGAAATATCTGGGAGTAATCATAGACAAAACTCTAACTTGGAAAAACCATTTATCATACACAACTAGTAAAGCTTTAAGAGAAGCCTACTCCTGCTAGGGCCGCTATGGTAAAACATAAGGCTAAGACCAAAAATTATGGCGTAAAACAATAATAGTACCAATGATCACCTATGCCTTTTTCGTATGGTGGCCAAAGGAAACTCAAACAAAGGCTCAGATGACCCTCAACAAGATTCACCGAATAGCCTGTTTGAATGTAACGGGAACAATGAGAACGTGCCCCACAGTGGTTTGAGGAATGATCACTGGACTCACTCCTCTCCGCCTTATGGATAACAGGACGGCAGCCAGCGCGGCCCTACGGCTACCTAATCTGGCCCATCTTAAAGAAGGCAACCTAACGGGGCATGCAAAGCTTCTGGACACCGTCTGGAATTCTCCGTGCTCGTGGTCTTTGACAAGATGGACAGAAAACTAGACTTCTCCAATCACTTCAAAGAGGTCATCAGTGACCGTTCAACCGTGGAGAAACAGGAAATACTACTATAGTATACTGAAGGATCCAAAATGTAAGATGGCACTCCAAAATATGCACCCTCTCAGATAGCCAGGCAGCTCTAAAATCGTTAATAAACTTCTCATTACAATCAAAGCTGGTTTGGGAATGTTTTAAACTACTCAATACCCTAGCAGCGCGGAATTCTGTTACGCTAATGTGGGTACCGGAACATGAGGAACATAAAGGAAACGAAATAGGAAAAAGGGCGCAGGCACTCCCTTCATAGGTCCAGAACCCTTCTGTGGGGTAGTAGCTCCATAAATAACTTGATGTGCGAATGGGAAAAACGAGGTCTGTTCTATTACTGGAGAGCCCAAACAGGCGTTCGGCTGTCGAAAAGACTCATTGACCTGGAACACATCAAGTTAGATACTACTTCAACCTCAGAAGAAAATATATTAAACTCTATACTGAACTACTAACATGACACTGTAGACTCAATTACCATATGAAGAATATAGGTGTGGTAGAAATGATTCCTGGTGACTCTGTCGAGAGAAGCAGGAAACTGCACTTGCCCAGCGGTGGCAAGACGCACACTTAATTACCTAGGCAGCGGGCTCTTAGCTCCAAATCACCTAGTTAAAATAAGGACCACAGCAGTTACGAGATTCATAAATAGTCTAGAATTGCTTTAGTTGGGTACGAGGCTGCAAAATAAACCTTTCAGGCCACGGTGCTCTTTGAGCCTATTAAATAATAATAAATACTTGTATAAATTTATATTTTAGGTGAGTACTATAATAATTGTTGCAATATTTTTTAATTTCACAGTAGGCCAGTAAGCGGCGCACAGTGTTACGAAAGCGGACAAAAATTAGAATTTAATTTTTTTATTTGTAAAGATTTTTATTGCCTATTAACTAAAATGGAAATAATTTTTTTTTATATACATTTTGACGTAGGCATACTATAACTTTAAAGTTGAACTTTCTTGATGATTTTTTTTTTGGCTTAGATAAAGTATATTTTCTACTATTAGTTTCAGCCATCAGCCTAAATAATTATCAGCAACTTTAGCTATCTGGCAGCTCGATTTTTTGTTTTGAAATTTCATCATATATTGAGAACCGTTTTTTACAAAGTTTAAAAGTGATTTAATTCAAAATACAAAAAAACACCCCTCCAATTTTTTTATATATTCTTACGATAAGTATAATGTCATCACTTCAAAAGAGTTTAGAGACTCGCACTTTTATGAAATATATCAATTTTTCAGTGGTACTATAGGAATACTGGTCAATTATACGAAGCTCTTTGATATATGGCTGCAATGCACGACTTTAAGTCGCCGAAAAGCTCCAAGCATTGAGGTCATATATCGAAAATAAAGTTTCTACTCCATTAGACCATCAAAAGCTGGTAAAAAAAATCAAGTTTACTGGAATTATGGAATGGGCAGCGAGCTGGAAAAAGAAGGCTACGTTTGTATCTACATATACGGACATATATATTAGGAGCCGACTACAAGCAAGGGAAGACCTAAAATTTCTTTCGTTTAAGGATCGGATAGAATTAAAAGACGCAGAGTTGAAGAGCAAACCGCCTCACAATCAACCGAAGGAATTAAGCGAGCTGCAAACCTATTTGAAAGGAAAAAAAATTTGCTCTTTTGTCTGAGCCAAAAGCTCTAGCCTTATATTATGAAATGCAGTTCGTAAGTCAGTTCGTAAATACAACATGATGCGAACTGTTGTGAACAGTCCCCACGAGGAATGGTTTCCAAGCTATTATGCCCTGAATCAGAAAAAAAGTATGTATATAAATTACTTTCAAACCCAATAATAGCCACCTAAACATCCGTTGAGGTACCTTTACCGAATCTATTATATTAGACTGCTTATAGTTTGGTAAAATTCTGCAATATTACTGAAAACGTAAAACTTTTAATGGATTATAAATAGGGTATAGAAGGAAGCTCAGGTAGGTCAGCACAGTACCTATAAATACAAATATTCGGGGGAAAACGCAATCGACGAGTTCTTAATGGTATGTGCATTCGTTCCTCTTCGTATTACCGATGTTGTGAATGGAAACGAATTTTGGGTTACCGAAACATTCTCATCTCCCTTATTTTGACGGCCGATAAAGTTTATGTTTCCTAAAGAAAGCCATGAGTTAATTCGAGATATAGAGAATAATATAAAAAAACCAATAAGTGAACTTTCAGCATTTGTCTCCGTTCATAAAGATTTTTATGTTGAAGTTAATTTAAATATGATTTTCACTATGGTAGATGAAGCAGTCATTCATGTTTTGCCAGACAATAAAATATCAACGAACTGCTATATATGTGGAGCTACTCCTAAAGAATTCGTTAGATGTTTTAAACAAGCCTACGAATGCAAATCTATATAAATATTGCTTATCAACCCTCCATACCAGAAAACAATTTTTTGAATGCATTTTACATATTTCTTATAGACGAAAATAAAAAGATTTTCAATGAAAATAAAAATAAAATACAAAAATAATATAAAAATCAATTGGGCTTGATACTTGTCACAGTGAAGCAAGGCCATGGCATTACTAATGATACTGCAATACTGCCCGAAAGTTTTTGAAAAATTTTGAGCTGGCTGCAAAGATTACAAATATAGATGCAAAATTAATTATTAATTTTTCTTTGATATTGAATATTTTAGCGAGTCGTAAATGCATAAATGCAATGCGATTCAAAGAACTTTTGAGAGACTTTTGCGACCTGTATTCATGGTATATTATGCCGGTAACGGTACACAAAATCCTTGTTCATGGCAGCGATATAATCGACTATTTCCTTTTACCAATTTGGACTGCTGTCTGAAGAAGTCCTTGAATCACGACAAAGAGACATAAGAAAATATCGATTAAACTTTACGACGAAAATCTTAAGAGAAACGTCAAATCGCGATCTTATAGTTTCCTTTTTAATGTCTTCAGAACCGGCAATATGTATCGAAAGACAAGCAACCAGAAAAACACTGCGAGATCGAACACAGATTGACAGAGATGGTGATTGAACACCTCCTCTACAATCTGGAGGCATCTCCACCTGGCTACGACTCTTCTGAGGTTCTCCGCGGATGTAGGGTGTTCAGGTGTGACGATATGCCTTCCAAGGAGTTCCTCGAAAGAAGCGGCGAATGGGAGGGTTTGATGCTCAATCTTATCCCAGCTCGGGAAATTCCCAGGAGACCACGAGCCCGCATATGATTATCTGCGATGAAGATGGAGCATGGGAAGATATTCCAGCGCCTACAGCGGTAAAATCCGTCAGTACCGTCACATGACTGGGTAGTCTCTGCTCTTCATAAAAGAGGAGTCTGAGCACAGGCGATTTAACAGATGTTAAAATCGAAGTGCCAACGGAGCCGGGACTGATGACAGCATCGGCATACATGGCGCATGACAGGGGCGCACCACCGGAAAAGGTTGCGTTGTTAACAGCCAGATACTCCCCTACACCTTGGATGCGACGCGAACGCGATGCATACGCTTTGGGGCAGCACTGAAGATAATGAAAAGGGTGTCACTTTTCGATTTTATTAACAGCTCCAATCCAACTATATGCCATAGGGAGAGCACACCTACTTTCATATTTCCTAGCTCGGTAAGTAACAACGGGTGGGAACTAAGGGCGCCTTATATAAAATCAAACAAAGACTTGGACAAGCAACGGGATAATCTTGAGGCAGTATTTACTGTAGCCTTTAAGAAATCCTTTCCAATTAGTAGGAGTAAAAAATCCTTTCCACCCTGGTGGAATGAAAGACTTTCAAAACAAGAAAGGGAAAGAACAAGAAAGCTATTCAACCAATGTTTTAAAGATAAATTGATCAATTGAGTCAGTTTCAAACTCTGCAGGACTCAGCAAGGTGCTTTCAAAGCAAGTTACCAATCCATCCTTCTTAAAAAAAGAGGACGGAACGTGCACGGAAACATCGGCTGAGACACTTGACACTCGTATAAATACGCATTTTCCAGATTGCTGGGGCGATATGGGTAACTTTAATTCGTCCGTAACGGATTATCCTTCATCGCTAGTGTGCAATCCATAGTTACGGAGGAAAAACTAAGCACTCAATTAACATTTTCTCTCCCTATAAATCACCGGGGATGGATGGTATAATCCCAATCATGATATAAAAACAACAGAATGTGGTAACTCCATGGCTTGAGGTGATTGATAGGGCAAGCAGAAGATTCAAATATATTCCGCTCAGCTGGAGAAAAGTAAAGGTAGTACATATTCATTCCCAAGGCAGAGAATATCAGTCACGAGTCAGCCAAGGAATTTAGGCCGATTAGTCTTACTTCGTTTTGTTCGAAAGGGTGATTGAACTACATCTCCGGGCGGTAGTAGAACGTTTTAACGTCTCAAAATGCTTATGTTAAGGGTAGATCCACGGACACGGCTCTGCATGAGGTCATTCGCATCTCTGAGAGATCAATACAGTTCAAACAATATTCATTGGGAGCCTTCCTAGACATTGAGGAGGCTCTTAACAACGTAAGCTCTGAAACTAACATAGGTTCTCTCAATAGGGTCGGTTTAGAAGAGGATCTCAGGGACTGGATAGTAGCAATGCTAAAATCTAGGTTAAGCCACGCAGAGCTACTGGTTATGGATAACATTCTACATATATTAGATAAAACGGGAGTGAAGGTAGAAGCATATGCAGACGACATCGTGATAATGGCATCAATAATGTTCCCAAGCACGATAAGCGAGATTATCCAAGGCGATTTGGACAAACCCTCTACATGGGCTGTGGGGTGGACTTAATGTAAATCCGTGTAAGACGGAGCATATGCTTTTTACCACTAGTACCAAGGCTCCAATCTTCAACCTCCCTGTACTTAACGGGCAACAACTGACACTGACAACGAAGGCCAAATACTTGGGGATATTACTGGATCCAAAGTAGAATTGGAAACCTAATATCGAGTTACGGTTCAGGAAAGAATGGGTGGCCTTGTACTCTTGCAACAGATTGTTTGGCAAGAGATGGGGGTTACGCCCGTATATTACTCACTGGCTGTATACGGCAATGGTACGACCAATTCTAACTTACGGTGCAATAGTCTGGTGGCCAGCTTTAAACAGGGGCTATAATGTTCGGAAACTCAGCAGAGTATAAAGAGCATTACAGAAGCTGTACGTACTTCTCCCACTGACGACCTAAACGCTATGCTGCATCTCTTTCCTATTGACATATATACCGAAAGCATCGCCTTCAAAGACTTTTGACAATCGGCTGGTGGGCGCCGCGACCTTATGGAGGGAAATGAGAAAGCTGATGAGTTGGCTCAGTCGGGGGCCTCTCTTGACGAATCCCTAGGGGTACCAGTACCGGTCCCTCTGGGGTTCGTGAAGAGAGACGCGTACCTGCAATGTCTTCGGCTAGCAAATAGAAGGAGGAGGCGGCTAACATCCTGTCAAATCTCACGCGCGACATGGCACGCATGTGGGTAGAACACGCGAGTTAATTAATAGGGATCGCACAATAACGACGAGGCTCATGGCAGACAAACACTCTTTCATACCTTTGCGGCCTTGGCAAAGACAAGGTATAGATTTATGGGGGCGTTCTTTCTTGATAACCTATAGGTTCGGAGGTCAGTCCGAAGAAATTACTATGTTACCTAAACTCTACGGGGTGGGTTCAGTATCTACCGTAATCCCGTTATTCGGTGAGGAAGTGGTATCAAAACGCAAGAATATCTTCTACACAGGAATGTGTCAGAAGAGCAGAAATCGAAAGATGCTATTTTGTCAAATACCGAATGCTCAGATAAAAGTGAAGACAAATATTCAGTTTATGATGATAGCAGTTACGAACATATTGGTTGTTTATCTTTTTTATTTTCTACATAATAAGAAGCTTTTTTTCTTTCATTTATTTTGTAATACATAATGTTAGATAAGTGTTTTAAAAAAAAATTATTAAATAATCCATAATTTCGGACAGAAAATTTCATAGATTTTTCATTATTATTAAACAAGATTTGCATATTTATAAAAGTAAAAGCCCATTTGTGGAAGAACGAATAATTTTAATCTAATTACTTTATATATAAAGGGTGTCCCAACAAGAGCGCAATTTTTAAATTTTAAATAAATTGAATTGAATTGTTTCTCTGGCTGTATGACATGTGGCGCCGTCTTGTTGGAACCACATGCCCTCCACATTAATTTCTTTAATTCGAGGCAAGAAAAAACTGGTTATCATTTCACGATACCGAACACCATTGATTGTTTGCGCTTGACCTGCCTCATTTTCATAAAAAAAAGGTCCAATGATTCCTCCAGTCCAAAAACCACACCACACAGTGACACGTTGAGGATGCATTTGCTTTTCGTGAATCACTCGAGGATTTTCCTCACCCCAAATGCGACAATTCTGCCTATTGACGAAGCCATCAAGATGGAAATGGGCCTCGTCACTGAAGATGATTTTAGCGGCCAAATCAGCATTTTCATGTTGTCTCTCCAATACCCAATTAACGAACTCCCTTCGCTGTCCATGGTCAGCTGGCTTCAGTTCCTGAGTCAATTGAACTTTGTGTGCATGAAGATGCAAATCTTTCGTCAAAATTCGCTGCATAGTGGATTTGGAGACACCAATTTGCTGAGCTCGGTGTCGAATTGAGGTGGATGGAGTTTGAGCGACATCATCACGTACAGCTGCGACATTTTCGGTCGATCGACCTGGTCGATGGCGCGTTGTTGTCTTTACATCACTAACAGACCCAGTTTCGGCAAATTTATCCATTAATCTCTTTACAGTTGACTCTTTTGGAGCATTATTCTGACCCCAAATTGATCGCAATTTGCGAACTGTAGCCGCAAATCTTTCACCATTTTGGTAAAACAATTTCACAATGAGAATGCGTTGTTCATTCGTGTAGTGCTCCATTTTTACTAACCTCGTACCTTCTACTAGCAAACAATAACAATTGTTCAAATGTCAAACAATGACACTTCGAATGTTGCCAGATTTAAAAATTGCGTTCTTGTTCGGACACCCTTTATATATATATAATTTTATCATCCGACTACTATTAGGTGTGAAGATTTTACGAACTTTAAAAGTAGGCGTGGCAGTCCGCCCATTTTTCTTAGAACGAATTCGATCAATAAGATGGAATCATAATATAAATTTTGTCATCCTAGTACTTATATTTTGCATATTATAGAAAAATAATCGGTTCATTTGTATGGGTGGTGGGGGTGAAAAAAGTATATGTGCTAAATTTCTTTAAGTTTCAACAACGTTTACTATTTTTGTAGGCGGCTCATATGAACTCGATACACTGAGCGTGCTTTAAAGGGCCTCCACTGGAAAATAGAATTGATGTACTTTAATGATGTAATTGTAATGGACCAAAGTTTTTACGATCATCTGAATAGCATCCAAAAAATAGTACAAGTCGAAGCAGCTCAGCTGAAACTAAACTCCAATTCTTTAAAGAAAAGTAAAATTAATTTGGTATAAGATAACACATGGGGGGAGACGCATAAATGAAGATAAAATGAAGACAGTCAAAGGATCCGATTAATCTGCATGAGTTGAGAAACTTTATTAGATTTTGGAGGTATTTTAAAACTATGACCTGGATCTACGAACCTGGATCTACGAACATTTTTACGCAGTTTTCATTATAATGGCAAAATATTGGCAAAACCTGAAAGAAAGTACTGCCCGACCAGAAGGTAGCTTGGCCAATTATGAAAGACAATCATTTCCATCAGTACTTGTACGCCCAAAACGTCCATATAAGAACAGACTGTACAGCGTTATGGTGCCTCTTACAGTTTTAAGGGGCAGCTGGTACGGTGGATGGAAACATATGTAAAATATCATTCATGGTCGCAAGCTTCTTAAAGAAAAACAATGGTTAGGTAATCAAAAAGAAATCGACTAGATTGATATTCAATTAGCAGTAATGGTGACAGCTATGGAACAGAACAAACGACCATATGCCATAGGTAAATTTTAATTTTTGAACCGAAAGCTCCTTATATCAAAAGTGGGCGTGTCCTTTCTCTGATCAACCTCATTTCTTGCACTTAGCTTTATAATTTCCACATGTTGCTTCCATAAATCTCGAATAGATTTTAAGTTATGAATATTTAATAGTAGGCGTGGCAGTTAATATATACCACCCACTTTTTGAATAGTGTTTAGTAGGAGCCACATCTACATAACTATATAGATGTGGCTCCTACTTCGTCACTATTCCATCAATTGGACCAAAGTTATAGTCATTTTAATAAAGTCGAAAAAAGTTCCTTATATGTCAGGTAGACGTGGTCTTTGTCCAAATCGGCCCATATAGGAATCTTGTTCTTTATCTTTGTCCAGACTATACTTTTGCAAATTTCATTAAGATAACTCTAACGGTGTAGAAAAAAGCGGCCACTGACAGACGGACAGATGAACGATCAAAACCATTTAGAAAATGATTCTGATCGTATCTGTATAATTATGTCCATATCTACCACCCCTCCTTCTTGAAATTGCAACCCCTCTGAAAAGCACGAAATTAGTATACCATTTTTACCTTTTCTAAAGGTAAAGGGTATAAAAAAGATGAAAAGAGGGGTCATCACGTTACAGTGTACGGTTCCCGAGCCTCTCTACTCACAAAATACAATATTGCTGACACCCGCGAATCAGGGGTTGATGTCTGATACAGTGGAAACCGCAAGCGCTGCAAAGAACTTTATGAAATACACTCTTTATTAAACACCGTATAAAGTTTTTTAATTTTGCTTGTTTCATTTAATAAGAATACGTTTGCCCCAACATATTCTTTTATCCATAATAACACGAAACAAGTTAACTGGCGAGCAGAGTGCGTGGTTTGAAAAAAAGACAGAAAAAAGCAAAACAAAAAATTTTATAATTATAAATTTTTATTGTTAATAAAAATATATACATATAAGAAATTTGTCAGTTTCTTAGTATAGAATCTACCAAACTAATAGTCTTCTCATTTCTACATAAAAATGTTACCCTGCGAATGGGTAACATTTTTCTTCCATGGTTGCACTCAACACTGTCAGAGGGTTACATTTTTATATTGAGAAAAGGACACAGAAAATTCCGTTCCGGTTTTTATCAACAAAATAAATATTATAAAAATATAAAAAAAGGAGAAACTAATAATAACATCAATTTTATTTAATTTATAAAAAAAATATTGGCCAGCTTTATCTACCATACGTATATACAGTGCCATTGCAATCACACAATCAGCTCAGTCACAGGGTAACACTGTCTACTCTGTCGATGAATGACAGGGTCGAAAATGTATTTTCGCACGCACCCAGTGCAACATTTTCACAAAAGAAATCACGGCCCTGACGCAGGGTACTAAATCTACGCACTGCAAGGCAAGTGTAACATTTTTTCGTAGAAAAGAAAATGCACTAAGTGAAATTCAAATAAATAAAACTAGAGATTTCGTCAACCTAAATGTGCTAAAGAGAAAATGGAAAATACCATACTACTATAAGTTTTAAAATTAACATTAAAATAAAATAAAAATTAACATGGACGAAATCGCTTTACGAGATGACCATGAATGCGATGCTGCAACAGATTGCGAGGATATTGGCAATTCTCCCCAAGGGAAACAAATCCATTCTGCAAGGCTAGAGAGCCAGATGTTTCAAATAGAGCTCAATAAATGGGTTTTAAATTAGCACATATTTGGTGAGTTGGTGAGGAAGGGTTAATAAAGGTAGTAAATTCAGTGAGGGATCTGGTATTCGCTGTTTTGATTTCCCATTTTTACAAGGAAACTGCTTTTCTAAACTAAGTTACTGTTATCTTAATATTTATTTTAAGAATACTCAAAAGTATGTTTCATTCCTTAATTTCACTAACCCATCAATGTACTGTTTTTGGTTTGAACCGTTTATGATATTAAATTGTTTGCAGCCTGCAGTACACTTTTTTCATTTATTATAGGTTTATTTCTGTTGGAACTTTTAGGTGTTCCTGTGTTGTGGTAGAAGCAATTTTATTCAAATGGTTCCAAATTAGTACAGTATGTTATAATTATTGGTTTCTATGAGATATGAGTAGCAAATGTTGAAAATAGACTTAATACTATTGAAAAAAATCGCTTGCAGTGGTGCTACTGTATATTTCCATACAACACATACGGTTAGGTCTGCGGTGCAGAAATTGGGTACTATGTATACTAAAGTGGGTACGTAATCCTTCGGCATATAAAGTAACAAAACGTACTGAGAATGACCAATTTTCTGTTCTTTTGTGTTATTTATGTGAGAACCCCAGATATGGTGGTGTAGTGTATGAAAAGTATATTGTATGTACGAGTATATACACACAAACGCCAACACCATATGCGGCGTAGGCACATGCAATGTGAGCGGAGACCCAACATAAGTACATCGAACTCTCATATAAGAATGTCCACGTTATGAAGCGCGAACAGCGCACGTTTTTGATTACGCTGCATTCTAAATGTTTAATGCCCTTGAACGAATGTACGCCGGCATTGACCGTGATACTTTCCGCTGATATTGCAAAAGCCCTCTTTATGTATTAAGAACCATATTATATACTAAGTCTTAGCACATAAGAAATTAAGGTATAAATAGCGATAAGGTTTTATCAATAAATCAGATTCGATCTGGAAACCAAACTTATCGTTTCTCATTAAAATATTTGGATGTACTCTTGTAGTCGCCGATTAAAATTGTGCGCTTGCTCTCGCGCCGCTATACAATACATTGAGCCCATCATTACATGGCGATCATACATTTCGCTTCTCACTCAAATATCTGGCTGTACTCTTGAAGTCGCCGAATTAAATTGTACGCTAGCTCTCGCGCCGTTATACAAATCTTTGAGCCCATCATTACATGGCGATCCTGCCAAATATGGTTACCATCATTACAGTGGAAAGAGTCAAAATTGCCAATTACAATGTTAGGACAGAAAATATTTTCTACATTTTTATTTTACTGTGTCAAAAAGATTTTATACTTGTTTTTAAAATTCGATAATGTAATATATAATTTAGTGCAATTCACCGTATCAGGAATTAACTACAGTTGTTGATGTTATACATTTAAATGGAATTGTAGTTTTGGGTTGCAATGTAGATGAGCATCTTGGATGGAGAGAATTTTAGGTTGGGATTTTTAATTAGTGTGAGTGGTGTTTATGATAATTATTGTGGCCATTAATATTCCATTGTAATATTTTTACACATTTTGTGGACATTACAATCAAATTTAATCTGATGAAATAGCTAGTCATATCCAGAGTGGAGAAATATTTTGATCTGCTTATAGTACCAAAATGTCGTCTAGTCTTGTCAATTGAATCTTTTTATTAGTTACTTTTCAATAATGTCTTGGTCTATGAGATCATTGTTGGACTTGAGATAGTCTATACTGTTTTCCAAATAAAACTATCTTCTCAAATATAAATGCTGACAAGGTGTATAATTTCTAAATTTGAGTGGTATTGTTATTTAATATATTTTGTTGTGGATCGGAATCATATTCCTAATCTTCAGTGAAACATTGAAAATATATTTTTTTAAGAATTTACGGCCTGCTAGTTTGTTCGTGAAGAGCAGTCACCTTGTCGGTAAATGATTGCATTGACGCAATGGGTTGGGATGGCGGAGCTTCAGCTCTTATGGGATTACCCTAACCAGACTGACTACTGCGGAGTAACATATAAGAACTGTCACCCCCAAATCCAGAGTGTTCTTGGGATCGTGCCCACTGGATGTTGTTTTGCAGCCAAGAAGTAAATTAGGCTGTATTTTAACGGAGCTCCCCCTCCAGATACAAGGTCGCCTCAGGTAGTAACGGTGGCCTTGCTGTGGTACGGGGCACTGCCACAGATGATCAACCCCTTCCCCTTTCAAATTTTTGGCAGCCTTAGCTTGATCCGGTCGAGCGGGTGGCCGTAAGAACTAGATGGAAAGTACAAACAAACAAAAAACTGACGAGCGGTCTGTAAACGCTAATTCGGACGAAAATTCAAAATCCCACACGCACTCTGCGGCGACAATTGTAGCTAAGGTCAATGAGCCTGGCACAAGCAATGCCACTTGCTGCGGTAGTGTCGGTAAACCAGGGCCCAAGAGGGTTTATAAAGAAAGAAGGTCTGCTCTCCAGACGGTAGAACGCTTGTCGCGTATTCCAGAGAAGGAGAGGACGGTGAAGCAGAAGGCTTCCCTCGGGTGGGCGACGAAAGTCGTGAAGGAGTCTCAAGCTCCCTCACAGCAGGCTTTGAAGCGTCAGCGGTCCCTAGAGGAGACCACTACCCTAGACCCCAAAAAGTTGAAAAAGCGCGGTGCTGTCACCACGAAGTCCTTCAGCGAAGTGCGGGAAGGACATCAGGTAACGGCGGTTATAGACCGTAGTGACCCTGATTTCAGCATTTCTCCTGAGCGCTAGAAGAAGGTAGAAGTCAGACTTTCAAAGCTCCAGCATATTAGGGAATTCCCGGGTGGTTTTCCCTCCTTTCGCGACAGCGGATGGCACCAGGGCCATGTGAAGCTGATCGCCTGCGCGGATCAAAGGTCAGTACACATCTATAGAATTGCAATCACCAGGATCGGCGAGGCATGACCAGGCACAAGGCTCGAAGTCGTACCTAGGGAGCTGATCCCTAATAGACCTAGAGCGCGCGCATGGATCCTAGCCGAACCATCCGACCCAAGGTGCTATCCTGGAGATATTTAGATTGAGCAACCAGCAGCTCCCGACTAGAAAGTTACCAAAATAGAGGGGATTTCAGATCAGTAACCCTTGTGGTGAACGCCGAATCTCTGGCGACTCTAGCCGAATCCAATTAGGGCATGGGCTACGGCTTCTCATCTCCGAGCCTCAAGGTCCATAAGAAGGACGGGCAACCGTCTGACATGGATCAAGTGGGAGTGAACCCTATAGGGGTAGCTCCTGATCTTACTTCTGCTGTGGACTCAGCGATGAACCCGAAACGCAGTGACTCCGTGTCAACTGTGGGGGGTTTGAGAGTCTCTTGGGGACAACCACACTCAGTGAGGAGGATATCCTTCTGGAGTGTGATGCGAGGAGTTTGATGCGAACGTCAATGTGGTGGAGGTGACCAGCGCTACTAGTAGCAGAGATACTACGAATAGTTCAGATTAACCTCTATCACTCGAATGCTGCGTCTGCCAGCCTTCGAGTGATAGAGGTTAAAAAAAGGTTAGCTCATTTATTCTCCCCAATTACAGCAACACGGATTTGACGGCCATCTGCCTGGAAACTGGCAAGAGACGGAAGTGGCTGGTCTCGGCCACGATATCATTCCGGAAGCCAACCGACAGAAGCTTGTTGTATATGCAAAGGCTTAAGGGGTGGCTGCAATCATTGGATGCGATGCCAATGTGCACCATGATATTTGGGGCAACACGGATGCCAACCCACGCAGTGAGTCATTATATGAATATATTGTAACGACTAACCTTCTTATATGTAATAAGGGGTCAGAACCCACTTTCACTACTTCTAAGAGGCAAGAAGCCCTTGCCATAAACAAATCATCAAATTGGTGAGTTCTAGAGGAATACTACATTTCGGATCATAGGTTAATCCAGTTGGATCTTTTAGATAGTCTACCTAGCCTTACGGCTGGTAAACTGGGGCCTCAACAGGCAGACTGTAGCTAGACTACTATCTCAGCACCCCATAAACACAAGCACGTGGGACGAAATTGATGTGTCTGTGGAGGTTCTCACGGATGCTCTTAATAAAGCTCTATCGGTCTCTTTCCCTCTCATTAGACCCAAAGAAAAACAAAAACCCACGTGGTGGGGGAGGAAATTAGGCGACTCAGGAAAATCTGTAGGAGACTTTTTAGCAACGCAAAGAGGTCTAGAGATAGTGCAGACTGGGATTTATATAAAGCAGCACTTAGAATATTGTAAAGTAAGCTTAGGAAGGCACAACGAGAATCGTGGAGAAACTTTTGCGGTGGCGTAGAAGATATCTCTAATACGTCCAGACTGAGGAAAATCATATCAACTGCTCCAATGGTACCTGGTTACCTGAGGAGGGGGGATGGATCTTGGATTTCAAATAATAATGAGACTCTATAGTTTTATTTAGAGACCCACTTCCCTAGTTGCTCGAGTACCATTCCGCGGAGAACGAGGCCCAGCGTGAATGTAGTCGAAGTCAACTTAGATATTATCACGAAGCCAAAATTGCAATGGGCTATCCATAGCTTCAAACCATATAAAGCATCTGGCACAGATAGTGTAGCTTCAATTGAGATTTAGCAGTCAGAGAATCTTATAAACGAGTGGCTACTCAAGATCTACAAAAGTTGTCTGGAATTAGCATATATTCCAGACTCATGGAAGCATGTGAGGGTAATTTTTATACCCAAAGCTGGAACACAGCTCCAGGGTCAGAAGCAGTCAGTCTCTCAACATGCCTAATTCAAGGGTAAATCGGTTGAGACCACTTTACACTCCTTAGTCTCTAGTATTCAGTGCTCCCTGCACAACAAGGAGTTCTCCTTAGTGGCTTTCCTGGACATTGAGGGAGATTTAAACAACATCAAATCAGACGCAATAATCGGTGCGATGCGAGACTTGGAGGTGGAATTGGCCATTAGCAAATTGGATTGAAAATATGCTTTGTAGTAGGATAATCAATTCACAGCCTGGGACGGCGTCGGCCAAGAAATCCGTGTGTAGAGGCACACCTTAAGGTGGAGTTCTTTCAGCCCTACTTTGGAATCTTGCGGTAAATCAGCCGCTTGTTCGACTGGAGAGGGAAGGGTGCAAGGTGGTTGCGTATGCGGATGATGTTACTATTAGTATCTCGGGAAAATACATATCTTCTTTGAGGGACTTGATGCAACACATGTTAAACATTCTGTCTAAATGGACTAATGACTGTGGGTTGGGGGTTAATCCGACCAAGATTCAGTTTGTGCTCTTCATTAGGAAGTATAAAACTCCTCAATTTATTGCTCCAAAACTAATGGGTGTAGATATTGACCTTGTCGAGGAGGCTAAATATCTGGGCGTGATCCTAGATAGGAAGCTGAACTGGAAGGCTACTATAAGCGAGCGCATTAGGAAGGCTCAGGTAGCTCTGTACTCTTGCAAAAGAGTTATAGACAAAAAATGGGGGTTACAGCCTAAGGTAGCCTATTGGATATATACAGCTGTGGTACGACCAGTCCTTTTTTTTTTTTGGGTGCTTGCTTGGTGGACAGCCCTAAGTAAGTCCACATAGGCTGGTAACAAAGGTACAAAGAATGGCAGAGGCATTCATAAGTAGTGCCATTAGCACGACTCTAACGGCAGTTTTGTTCTTATGGTCAATCTGGTACCTGTTAAGCTTTTTGGCGAGAAAATGGCTGCAAACTCAGCTATAAGGCTAAAAGCCAAGCATGAATGGGATGCCAGGAACGTAGGTAATGCGTCTATTTTAAAACGCTTCGAGAGTATTCCTGACTCTTTCGACTATATCACACCAATTTATGCCTTCAATGACATGTGAGGAATGTCCATTCCCTCCACGGACGAATGGAAGGATGGCTCCCCCCTCATGCAAAAGGGATTCGCATCTACACAGATGGATCGAAACTACAGAGTAGGGTGGGAGGTGGTGTATTCTCAGAAGATCTGGACATTAACATGTCCTTTAGGCTGCCCGACCACTGCAGCGTTATTCTGGCTGAGGTCGCGTCTATGGAAACAGCACTGTCTTTGCTAAAGAAAAATAAAATATCTGGACATGATATTTGCATTCTATCCGACAGCCAAGCAGCTTTGCGCTCCCTGGATTCGGCTATTATCATCTCAAAAGCCGTCAAGAGCTGCCACAAATCCTTAGACGAGATAGCTAAGCAGACCAGTCTGCATCTGTAGGAGTTGCATGGAGGAGGAGGAGAAAGAGTCTATTGTACCCCTATTATGTACGTGTCCAGCGTTGTCCAGAAGGAGGCGCATTTTCCTGGGCTACCATTTTCTGGACTCTTTGGGAGATATTTCAAATATAAAGATAAGCTCCATTAGCTGCTTCATTAAAAGCTCCAAATGGCTGGATCTTTCAAAGGGATGGGACATGTTGTCTCATGCGGTATCACAAGGGGTCAATGATGGCATAAGTGCGACCTTCGGGCGGCCGCTTTACCTACCTACCTAGCTACGGTCTGCTATTCCGTCAATCATAAGTGAAAACTCAAGCTAACTATTTGAAAATTCTGATTTATAGATTTATTTCGTAATTTAAATTTTAAATTCGATGTTTCTATCGTATTATCGATATGCCAGTTAAATTGCAGGAATCTGTGTCTTTAAGGTAACTATTGGCAATATATTGTTGTGAACAGTTTGAAATATTGGCCCCAGTATCTACAAAATTTTTTAAATATATTCCTTTAAAGTTTTGTTGTATGTTATCTGATGCATCCTTACGTACGTTCTTAAATTATAATTATTTTTATTTATTGGATATCCCAGTTTTAATTTAGAATTTTGACACCAACGTCGGTTCTGTTTCCCTGATCTTCTACAAAATATACCCTTATTCTATTGTGGTTTATACTATCATTGCTGTATCCGTTATTGTTACCATTATCCCTAGCATTTTTAATATACATTTTTGGAAACCTTGATTTAAATCATTTCTACTACGATAAAAATATGATAAATAAAAATAAAAATGGTTATTTCTCTTATAATTTTAATTAAAATTACATCGATATGGATTTTATATTGGAGGATGGTATTAATTCCTATTATAGTGATATTTACCATTTATATTATTATTGGTTCCCATGGGAAAGGAATATTAATTACTGCAATGTTGCGGACCGTGCCGACGATCATCAGCAAGTACCGAAAGAAACAGCAGTTGTACACGAACAGTCGACACGTGCAGTACGAAGCAGCCAGCTATTTAAATTTTCTTTAAACATTTACTGAATAAAATTATGTGTTGGACTTATTAATTTCGACGTCTTTCACATGCTTACTTTAATGACGACTTTTAGTCTTTGTAGCTGCAAGGACGAGAGACTTGAATGGCTCTGATAATACATTCTTGAAAGTGGTTAAACCTATTTGATCATTTTATTTGATAATCAACTATCTGTTTGTAATTAACTGTTTAATTACCAGGAGGCCATTTATATATAAAATTCTACCATCCCTATATCTGTTATAAAATTCTACCATCCCTATATCTGTTTAGAATTTTTTGCAGTCCACAGAACTCTGGTATTACCTTTGCTGCCGTTATTAAAATAAATTATGCTATTGATACAAAGAATATGTCCAACTGTTTCTTCAAAGTGATATATTTTAAGTTTGTTTGTCCTCTGTATCGAATAACAAGTTTGACTGGAAGTTCTTTTTAGTTGTAGATTATTTTGTGTATAAGTTAATGCGAGTAAATCTCCAACTGAGTTAAAACTAGCCACAGGCTGGAGTGAGCGGATTCAATGCTCTCTCGCTGGCTGGGAAAAGTAGTGCTCGCGACAAACTACCTAAGAGGCATCTGCAGCTCTCTTCGCAAAACGTCATGTGCAACGAAGGTCAGCGAAGGTCAGCGATGGTCACGTAGGCCTTTCTTTTAAAGCTTTGTTTAGTTTTTAATAATTTTTAGTTTTAAGCTCTGTCACTTTTGTTGTAAAGTCTGTCTGCGACAGTCATATATTTATTTTGTAAGAAATTAACTAATAAAAATAGCTTGATTCAAATAATAAGCTAAAAGTTAATTATTAAACAGGGGTTTCGTTGAAGCGTAAACTTTCGTAGGATGGGAATATGCGATTATAGTTCTAGGAACATTAGCCTCTATCCCATCTAGATCGATAGTGCGTGGCGAAGAGTGACATCCTGCCCGAGGTAACCCTGCTATTTATAACAGAACACTACGGATCTAGATTGAGGAGTCAATAAACACCTCCCCGAATACAGGGTGTGGAGGAGCAAACCTCTATAAAAAACCTCTGGGTTAGAGCAACATGTCATACGACCCGTGTCGATGCTCAGCCTGGCTGGGGACCCAGGTCAAAAACTAGTCCAGTCTCAAACGGAGTGCTCCGGATACTTGGCGTCCTCTGGTTCTATCTAGCCTTACCCGCGCACACGGACCTCTGCGCGAGCGGACCTCTCTTGTCCGATACTCGTGGGACCATATATGCCATTTAATCCAAAAATTCAAAACCAAAGGAGGGCGGTCCTCCCACAAAACCGACAGAGGCGATCCTGTCTACCGCTAATACAAGGGTGGTAGACAGATCGATAGCAGCAGAAGGCAGAGGGGGCTTAAGCAGTAGGGGCTGGTCCCAGCACGAGTGCTGGTAGCAGGGACGGGGAGGCTTGAGAAAACCGTTTCTCTCTTCTCTTTCAGAAGGGTGCTGAAGGAAGAAACCCGGGGGAGGTTGTAAAAACCCAAACGCTTACTGCGGTCAGCGGGGCTGCCCCGGGGATCAATCGGCAGCAGACAGTAGAGGGGCCCAGCAGGTCAAAGAAGGTTGCTGGGGTAGGCCAGGAGGGTAGTTTAAGCCCGTCCGTCAAAGCAGGCCTTTTACGAAAAGAAGGCGGCCTTCAAGGTCTTGACCAAATATGAAGCTCTACCAACTGACCAGCGCAATGAGGAGCAGGCCAAATCGCTAGATTGGGCAAGGGGTGTGCTATCCGGCTTGGGCAAACTGGCGGTTTCAGCCCCAAAGAGACAACGTTCGGCTGAAGAGGCGGGTGAGGTCACTAAAAGACAAAAAGTCGGCGGCCAGAAATACCCATCCTACAGCGAAGTTGTCAAAGGTAGGGGTGAGATGCTGGCCATCATTGACCGGAAGGAGGAGGAGGAATGGGTCATACCCAAAGAGAAGTGGAGGTGGGTGGAGCAAGCGATTGCCGAAGTCTACCTCCAGGTCTTAGAGGAAAATCCTGGACCCCCTCTTTCTGTCACGATGCGGGCTGATATCAGGGCAGGGCCAAGCTGATCGCATGCGATGACAGCAGGTCAGTCAACCTATACAAGATCGCGGTAAGCAAGGTTGGCGAGATTTGGCCGGGAGCCAGGCTCGAGGCCGTCAGCAGGGAGGAAGTTCCCAGCAGACCCAGAGCCCGGGTCTGGATCCCCGCTAAGCCAGCTGAACCGGCGAATAGAGGAGATCATTAGATCTTGCAATAGAGAGATGCCAACCCATAACTGAAGGGTAGCGAAACTCGAGGAGCCAGTAGAAGGTAGGAGGCAGGTGTTGCTAATACTCAACGCTGAGTCCCTTGCCCCACTGGCAGAGGGAAAAGGGGTAGTCAGGTTCGGGTTCGTTGACGCAACCGTTCGGATCTACAGCAGCGACGAGCAAGCTTTGGAACCGGAGGAGATAGAGGATGACAAGGCTAGCTCTTTGAGGAGGACGATCTTCTTGACTACACCGAAGAAGAGGAGGACGCGAACGTTACGATGGTAGAGATAAGAAGGACAGATTCCTACGAAGCTGATACAAATCAACCTCCACCATTGTAAACTCGCCTCCGCGAATTTGATACTCCGCCTGGGTTCCGGTGGTTTTGACGTGGCCCTCATCCAAGAGCCGTGGATATGCGGCAACAAAATCTGCGGTTTCAAGAAGAGAGGCTTCAAGATGATAGCCGCTCAGAGCACAGGTATGCCTCGTGCTTGTATATTAGCAAAGGATAACATTAGCATCTTCTTCCTCCCACAGTTAAGTAATGGCGATACGGTGGCGGCAAGCATTGAGCTGCAAAATAGCAGTCTCTGGGTAGCCTCTGCATATATGCCACATGACAAGGACGCTCCACCGAAGGAGATTCGGGCATTGGTCATGGAGGCAGCCGCAGCCAACAGGAGCTTGGTTGTCTCCAGCGACGTTAACGCACACAATACATTGTGGGGAAGCTCGAACACTCACGCAAGAGGTGAGTCAGTTTTAGACTTCATTGTAGAAAATAAGCTTAGTGTCCTAAATTTAGGCTCAGAGCCGACATTTATAACAGACAACAGAAAAGAAGTGTTAGATATTACCCTGACCTTCGATAATTTCCCGAACAATATAAAAAGATGGAGAGTGTCGAATGAAAATTCCTACTCTGACCATCGCTATATAGAATACGAATTGAACTTCCCAGTTCAATTCGTATCGCCTATACTGATGACTTGGCAATTGTGATTAGAGGAAAATATCCAAACACTCTTATGGATATATTGCGCTCTAGCTTAGCCACGCTTACTGGTTGGACGGGAAGAAGGGGATTGGGGTTAAACCCCGATAAAATGGAATTAATCCTCTTTTCCAAGAGAAATAGATCTCCTAATGTCTCCCCGCTAACATACAAAGGTGTGGAAATTCCGATGAAGGAGACAGTTGGATATTTGGGACTAGATTTAGATAGTAAACTTACCTGGAAACCCAATATTGAAGAAAGGGTCAGAAAGGCCAATATTGCTTTGTACACATGTAAAAAAGCGGTCGGAATCAGGTGGGGGCTACCCCACGAATTATGTACTGGCTGTACAGTTAGGTGGTCAGACCTATATTGCTATATGGAATACTGGTATGGTGGCCAGCCACTCAGAAACAAAGCTATTTGAAGCTTCTGAGCAAGGTCCAAAGAACGGCTTTTTTATGCATCTCTGGTGCTTTAAGGACCACGCCTACTAAAGCTTTAGAAGTAATACTCAACCTACCTACATTCGAGCTGGTAGGGAAACAAGTGGCCGCCACATCAGCACTAAGGCTGAAATGTGCGGCGTTATGGCATCATAGGCAGATTGGTCACTCGACTATTGCGCATACCTGGAGCACTGAAATCAAAGGTTCCTCAGGACTGCCGGGCAGCCCTAATTGATATCAGTACCGTTTTCGGGGTACGCTTTATATGGGTTCCGAGGCATAGGGATATTAAAGGGAACTGTAGGGATGATGACTTAGCTAGACGGGGTACCAACCTTCTTTTATGCACGGACAGATGCGAGGTTGGAATACCAATTGCCACCTGTAAACTGATGATGAAGGATAGGGTCGTGCGTGAGACCAACGGGTCTTGGGCACAAGAAGGCACTTGCTTAACGACTAGGCTAATGTGGCCGGAACTTAATAGAGGGAAATCTAGAGACTTGCTTGCCCTGTCGAGAGATAATATCTTTAAGGTCGTGGCTTGTGTAACTGGTCACTGGCTGTTCGGCAGACATGCTCTCAGGCTGGGAGTATTCTCTCATGAATACTGCAGAAGCTGTGGGGATGAGGAGGAGGAGGAGGAGGAGGAGGAGGAGACTGTGGAACATCTCTTTTGTAGTTGCCCCGCTCTGGCCAGAAGCAGAGCGGGCTCTTTAGGCAAATACGATTTTAGCTCTCTTACAGAGGTGTGTAGCGCGAAGGTCACACAAATCCTGCACTTTATTAGGGCTTCGAAATGGTTCAACGAGTGAATCGGAGGTGCCTTGTTGCGCGGTGGTATCACAATCGACCCATGGTGGTCTGAGTGAGCTGGTCCTTAGACCAGCTGCCACGTTAACCTAACCTAACCTAACCTAATTATTAAACACAAAAAGTAAAAATATTAATTTATATATTCCCTTATGTATAACCTATTTGGATTCTTGCATGCATTTTTTAGAATATTATTTGGCGTGTCTATGTAATAATAGTATTATTATTAACTAATATACATTTTTTTTTTATAAATTCTACATATATTTTGGAAATTTTATTTTATTGAATCTTCTAATATTCAATTTTTTATTTTTTTTTTGCTGTTTTATTTCCCTTTATTTCATACATCTGTCACCATTATATTGACACATAGTACATGATTTGTCAATTTGTTTGGAAATTAATATTAAAAACACATTTTGGCCAGTGCCAAGAAGTCATACAACAAAAATTATTTACATTAATTATAATAGTTCACTATAATTATATTATAACAATTTATGATCAAAATTATGTTTATGATAATTATTTACATTTACATTTATAATACTATTACTAATATGTGTAGTCTGGATTTCCTAGTTCATTAGGTCGTTTGGTCGAGTTCTCTTTAAACGGCGCATGGTGGTTTCTTTTAGATGTAGCAACTCGTTTATTTATTCGTTCTTATGCCCATGCAGTGTATTGTAGTGTTTTGTGGATATCTTTTTAATCTCTTTGTCAGTTCTTGTCATATTTAGTTTGCGGTGTATGTCTTCATTTGTTGTGTACCAACCAGACTTTATGATCACTCTTAATATTTTAGATTGTTGTCGTTGATTTTTTTCTATATGTGACCGCTTTGCCGTTCCACATACTTGGAGTCCGTACGTCCAAATTGGCTTTATAGTACACTTGTATAGCAGCACCTTTTTGTTAATTGTGAGTTTAGATTGCTTACGCATTAACCAATATAGTTGCCTAAATTTTTCTTTTATTTGTTTCGTTTTTTGTTTGATGTGGTAGTGCCAATTTAGCTTTGAGTCCATGTGTATACCAAGGTATTTAGTTGTAGACCCTATTTTTATATCTTTATTGTTTATTTTAATAGGTATTGGGTTAAATTTTGTTTTTGTTGTAAAAATTATTTGTACAGTCTTATCTTCATTAATTTTCAAGCACCATTTATCAAACCATTCCTTAACATTATCTGTGTATATCTGCAGATTTGCAGTCACAGTATTTAGATTTTAGTCAGATGCTAAGAGGATTGTGTCGTCAGCAAAAGTAGCAATTGTGGTATTCAGTTCTTTTGGAAGTGTTATATCTGAGGTAAATATGACATATAGCAGTGGCCCTAAAAAACTCCCTTGAGGAACTCCAGCTGTTGTAAGATGAATAGACGAACACTCTTCATTATATTTGACGTAAAAGTAACGATCACTAAGATAACTTTCAACAATCAAATTGTAGTCAAGTGGCAGCATCGTCTTCAGTTTATGCAGCAGTCCTTTATGCCATACTTTGTCAAATGCTTTGGCAACGTCTAAGAATACAGCAACGCAGTACCGCTTATATTCTATGTCTGTTTCAATTTTGTTTGTTATACGGTGTATCTGTTGAATTGTTGAATTTCGTTTTCTGAAGCCGAATTGATGATTTGGTATAATGTTTTTATTGTCAAGGATCTGGCTAAGTCTATCATGTAATAGTTTTTCAGCAACTTTAGAGATTATGGGAAGTAGGCTAATTGGTCTATACGACGAAGCAGTTGTAGCATCTTTTCCCTGCTTCGGTAGTGCAATAATTTCAGCAACTTTCCATACTTTGGGAAAAAATTGTATTCGGAACATTGAGTTGATAACATTCCTTAAGTAGTTATAGCCTATAGTAGGTAGCTCAGCGAGAGCTTTTCCTGTCAACATATCGTATCCTGGTGCTTTTTTGTGGTTTATTCGTTTTTTAATGCAATTAATTATTTCTGTTGTGTTTGTTTTCTTTATTTTGGTTGTAATGTCTATATTTAAGTCATTGCGTGTTTCAATATATTTATCTTCGTCATTTGATAGGACTTTTTCAAAGTATTTAGCCATTGCAGTTGCTTTTTCTTCATTGGTAGTAGCCCATGAGTTGTCATCTTTCCGTAGTGGTGGCTGATACCTTATCTGAGTTTTTAATTTCTTTGTGCATTTCCATAATGAGTAGTTCGTATCCTGGGTAGGCGTCAAGTTTTTTAGGTAATTTTCAACTTCTATATTTTCTCTTTTAGTTAATATTTTCTTGAGTTTTTTGCAGGCTATATTTAAATTATGTTTATCCTCAGGCGATCTAGTTAGCTGCCACCTCTTTCTCAGCTTTCTCTTCTCAATAATTTGCTTCCTTATGAAAATATCCGTTGTAGGTTTATTTCTTCTAAATTTATGCTGTTGGCTTGATTTGATTCCTGCGTCTAGGACCACATCGTTGAAGTGAATAATGGCACGTTCAATGTCTAATTGTGTTTTCAGTGTGATAGACATATTCAGTTGATTTTCAATATGCTGTGTATACTCATTCCAGTTTGTTTTGTGGTTAAAAATCTTAGTTATTGGTTCTATGGGTTTGATGTCAGTTGTGTAGTCAAGTATTATCGGAGAGTGGTCTGAAGAAAGTTCAAAACAAGCTTTAATTTTTAATTGGTTACACTTTATATTTTTTGTTATGCTTAAGTCGATTAGATCTGGTATCTTTTTCCTTATCTGTTGGCCAGTATGTGGGTTCACCTGAGCTTAAAAATTTGCAGTTATTTTTGTTTATAGCATTAATCAGATTTCGTCCTTTTTTATTGGTTAGCCTAGATCCCCAGTCAGTGTGTTTTGCATTCAGATCTCCAGCTGCAATGAATCTTACGCCAAGCGTCTTTATGTAGTCATCATATTGATCCGTCGTTATTAGGTGTCTGGGGGGGGACAGTAAACTGAGGAGATGAGTATTGTCCCACTTGTATCGTCAATTTGGACAGTAGTGGATTGAATATGAGGTGTTGCATATGGTTGCCGTTCAGTATGTTTTAATAGTGAATTTATTATGATAGCTGTCCCACCACGAGCTTCACCATCAGGATGATTTGTCACATAAATTTTATATCCAGGAAATACTAAATAGCTTTTGTTCGTAAAAAGTGTTTCTGAAACTAGAGCTATATCAATTTTCTTGTCATACAAAAATTGCTCTAATTCAAAATAATGTTTTGTTAGGCCATTTGCATTCCAGGCTACAATTATTAAACTATTACTCTCGTGCATTTAAGCTTGTTAGTAACATTGTAATGATATTCATCATATTAGTCATTTGAGTGATTAGGGATTTCACCATGTCTTTAAGTTCATTAATATCACTATCGTTTGAATTTTTTGTATTTTCTTCAGTTTTATTTGGATTTGACGACCCTGCAATTTCGGCATAGCTTACGCCTGGTTTAACTACTGATCCATCCATATTTTTGGTCTGAAGTAATAATGGATCCTTTCTGCGTAAAGATGGAAACCTTTGAATTTTTATGGCTTTGTATATTTCACAGCCTTTGTAGTTTGCAGTATGATTTCCGCCACATAGGGCACATTTAATTTCAGCTGCGTTGGTTATTTTTTTTGTGACACTCACTTGTTAGATGCTTTCCAGCGCATTTCACACATACTGGATCCCTTGTGCAGTAGTTTTTTGTATGTCCGTATTTTTGGCATTTAGTGCATTGCGCGACGTCTCTTTTATGATGAGGTGCCTCAAAAACTACTATGCAATGCATTCATTTGTTAATGCTATATATATCTTTATTGTTAGTATTTGTTTCCAGTTCTATGCTAAACAGCGGTAGCAGTTTTTTTGTTGTCCGTTTAGTTATGTTAGTTCTGTTTAAAACTTTGTGACCGTTTTCACCAAGCTCATTTTTAATTTCTTCTTGGTCTGCGGAGGGGTGCATATTGCGAAGAATGACTTTGAAACCTCTTTCATTTTTGGGTTTAAATGTGTACAGCTTCGTACCTTTTTGCTTTAGCATTTGGAATATTTTTGTGTATGTTTCCGAGTCATTCGATTGAACTCGTACTTCATTGTTTGTTAATATTTTAAATATGAAGTTACTGTCTGCAACAGCGGTAAGTGCATTTTTTAACGTCTTTATGCATTATACGCCTTGTACGTATATAGGGGGTGGTTTGTTTAAACTTTTTTTCGGACTAGTTGTTCTTTTTCTTTTTCGGACTCATTTTGATCAACTTGTCCATTGTGCGAGGGTTCAGCAAGTTCGTCATCATCAACGGTCAAAGCAGCAAATCTGTTTTTTCTTTCTGAAGTAGTATCGCTCAACCAGAAGTTTGATAACTTACTTTGGCTTGGGTTTTTTGCAATTTTTTGCTTTTTGATAGTGTTGGGCGTTCTTTTCGTTTTATCTGTCGTGGGTGAGGTTCGTGCTCTCTTTCGTAGCGATTGCAGTTGACTTACCTGCACGCCTTTTGGTGGAATTTGCACACAGCAGAAGAACATGTTGATGTCGCAGTTGTAGTCGAGAATGTAGTTGTTGTACCGTACGTAGAGAAGGCAGATGTTGTTGTTGCTGACGAATTTGTTGTAGTTGTCGCACAATTCACTGCTATACTGGAGCAGAACATTATTGGGGGTTTGCCATGTGCACTCCACGAAGAGTGGAGTGACTCGCTCATAGATCTGGTTCTCTACCACGGGGGAGAACGCAGCACACTCATGGCGATTACCGACTATACATTTTTTTTAGTTTTTTAAAAATTTTATTATTATTATTTTTGCTATATTTTAATCTTATTTATTATTATTTTTGCTATATTTTAATCTTATTTATGTATGTATGTAAAATATCACGAAAAACAAAATTGTTTGGTGTGGTAACTCTAATCACTTATTATGGCCAGAGTCCACTGTGGCAACACCACACACAACCGGGATTATTTTATTTGTTGTCTCTTTAAACTTTTAACTCATATATGTATATAACTGTTCCTTTGTTTGTTTGATTGTTTATTTAACACTTTTAATAAATTTCAAATTAGTTATTATAAGTATTTAGATTATCTAAACAGAACTAGAAACTTTCTTGAAAATTGCACTTTCGTTTAGCGTCTCTTTCGCGGGTTTTGTAAAATTAGTTATTTGGTTTTAAACAACGATAAATGTCACAAGGGCGGAGCTCGTGTGATTACTCAACTTAAGGATGTGGTTATCGCAAACTTAATGTGTCCCTCTTCTTCAGTCGGATGTGGCCTGCACTTTGTAATAAGTTCTTCGCTAACACACTATGATGGAGCTTTAAGAGATACAGCCATGTTACAGTATTCGAGTGAAATCGAATCAAAAACGAAATTGCAAATCGAGTGAATTCATTTTTGGTGTTCTGCATTTCACTCGGAATTGGTGAATTCGAAGATCTTTCAAATTCACATAACAACAGCTGATTTGTGGTTTGAGAAATATAAGGCGAAGTCTCAGGAACAATTCCAATCCTTTGGAAATGCCACATGGGCAGTAAGTGCACAATTTTACTTAAATAATTTTCGAACGGACAGCCACCTGTTGCTTGAGTTTCTGTACGATTAGAGGAAATTTTTTTCGTATCATAGCCTTCCAATCGATCCATATCTTATAATATACTCGTATATTATAATAATTTTTAAATACATTTAGTTTCAAAGAGAATCAAAAGCATAAATAAATTACTTATTTTCTTCCACCCAGAGGCATATTTCTGAGGTGGTTCATTTGCATTTAAGTCTTTACTAATGTTATTCCATAAAGCGTTCGGCGCAATTTTGTCGCCCTTTACCCAAATCAATATTCTGCTTCATGAAGGACAGCAGAATCACTTCACATGATCAAAAAGTTACAAACAGAGAGACGGAAAACCATTTGTGGTATATTGATAATGGTGAATACAAAGGTGTATATGTTGAATCAATGTATGTAAACACCGAAAGTGGCAATGTCGGTAGAGAAGAATGTTTGAGGTTTCATTCGAGTTGGCGATAAAACTACATTTGCGATAAAACTAAATTATGGCAGGGAGAAATATAATTGCATTGATATACATTTATTTGAATTTATATTAATTCTTGGTTAAAAAAACAAAACTAAATTTATTTATTTGTTTCGCGTTTATTTCTCTTTAATTAAAATTATATTTTTTATTTTATTAGTTTACAATGTATTTTGTATTACTTCCTACTGAGGCTATTCTCTCGCCGTCTGCACTCCTCAAACCACGTTGTAAAAGTCAAGATTAAAATTTGTGAGATAAAGTATGGCGGTGAATAAAAATACCCAAAAAAAGAGAGAAAGATAGGGTAGTGGTACATTTTATGTAACTCCCCCACCTTAGATGAACATTACTCCTGGAATGTTTTGTAACTTAAAATAATAACATTAAAAAAATTCAGTATTTCAAAACTAATACTTAGTAACAATTTATTCTATACATATATACATTTCTTTGTCATAATTTTTCTTCGATTTCTCCCTGTTATTTTCCTATCAAAGTATACATATCCAATATCATTCTTATGCTTATACTTTCTCTTAACAATCTGTCTGTCTCTTTTGCAACCCTTTTCATCAATAAAAGTAGTATCTCCTTTTTCTTTTACCTTTTTGATTAAACATTTCGGTTTTTGTTTCAAATTTTAAAATCCCAAATTTTTTTCCAGTTGCTGGTGCCGAAATTCTTGTGGTTCATTTATGTACTCATTAATTTTATTAAAACGTTTTTCTTTTCTATTGTGCACTAATTGTTTCAAGTCATACATGCTGACTTGTCAACATGGTTATGTAGTAGGTCGTTCGGCTTTTGTCTGGTAGTGGAATGCAGTGTAATATTGTAACGCTTTAAAAACAATGGTTTTGTCGTCAGCGTCCCTATACATATTTTCTATCGTAAAAATTCGTATATGCTTATTCAGGGTGTAGTGGAATCTTTCTATATCTGAATCGCCTAGGCTTGCCTAGAATTGCAAACCTATATTTTAAGGAATCGGAGATCGTGATTAAGTTTCGGTCAGAAAGGCAGTGAATAGAAACATGCTTCGTTAATTTGTCGATGCAAGTTAAAAACATTGTTGTTTTATTTAAAAACCATATTTCGACATGAAGTATTTGGTTTGACTCTGTAACGCACATTTTTGGTTTTGCAGAATTTCGGCCAAATTTGTACATGTTGCAAATAATACCAATATTAAAATATTTGTGAATTTATAATTTAAGGTGCGGGTAGTAGTCTTTCATTTCAAAATATGTTTCCTCGATTCCACTATGGTTTTTTTAAATGATATTTTCAATCGAGAAGACTATTTTTTTCAAATCTATCTTTTATAAATTTACATCATTTAAAAAAGCGCATTCCCAGAATATTTCAGAAATACTTTACTAAGGTCTCTTTAAATAATTTTAAAAAAAGTATGTCATCGCAAAATATTCCCACTGTTCCTCTTATTGGAAATTTGTCTTTTAAAATATTGAATATTGAAATTTTTTTCTGAAAAATAATTTTTCTAGAGTAGCTTTATGTTCTTGTTTTTCTATTATGATTTAATACTTATAAATATTTACTGGCGATATGTTACATAAATATGATCGTTAAGATCTTCTTCTGCGAAATGAATTGCTCTAAATCTGACCTAACATCATCATCCATTTCAATGGTATTCATTTCAAGCCTGTTCAAGCAATCTGCAACGGTATTGGATTTTCCTTTTATATATCCAATATCGAAATTGTATTCATTTAAGCTTAGTTTCCAACATTGCATTTTCATGTTTGACTCTTTCAGCGAGCTTAACCAAACTAAGGGAAGGTGGTCAGTTTGAATTTGTATTTTCGTCCAAACAGATACGGTCTGAAATATTTCGTTGCCCAAACGATACTTAATAACTCTTTCTCTATTGTACTATAATTTAATTCATGATTATTAAGAGTGAAGCATATGCAATAAAATGATCGTTTTGCGATAAGACAACACCTAAAACAGCATCACTTGCATCAACATTGAGTGTAAATATATTGTTGAAATTAGGATAAGGTAAAATGGGACTTAGTTTGTGGAAAGATTCTACAAATTTCGGTTCGATTGTATTAATCTTTGATTTTTTTCTTTAAGCAAAAAGTAAGCGGGAGTGCAACTCTACAGTAATATTTTATGAACTTTCTATAAAAGTCAGTGAGCCCTTAAAAGGAACGAATTTGTTTTATTGCTGTTTGCAAAGATATTTTTTGTATGGCATCTATTTTATTTGGGGTTTTCTTAATTCCATCAGCTGAGATTATATGTCCTAAATATTCACACTGTCTTTTAAAAAAAACTGTATTTATCGAATTTGGATTCATATTGAATTCAGACAGTCTAGTGAATACTTTTATCAGTGAATTAACGTGTTCCTGTAATGACGTTCAGAATATTAATATGTTGTCCATGTACACCACAGATATTGTGTTAATAAAGTCAAGCAAGATTTCGTTCATCATCCGTTGAAACGATGCCGGTGCGTTTTTCAAGCCACACGGTATTCTCCAGTTGATGAAGAGGTTCTCTCTACCAGTTGATGTAGAAAAATCAGTTTTATGCCTATCTTCAGGGATGATGGGGATTTGGTGGAACCCTTTATCCAGGTCTAAAGCCAAATATTGCGAGTTATCTAATTTCGCAAACAAATCTTCCATGCTCGGAATAGAAAATTTATCTTCGATTGTGAACGCATTGCGACTTCGATAATCAATGACTAAACGTCATTTTCGATTATTCGAGTAATCGGATTTTTTTGTACGAACCAAATTGGAGCGTTATAAGGACTGGAAGATTTAAAAATAATCCCGAATATAGCATTGATTTATTTGGTTTCATTTTTAAAGGCTTCTGCTACGCTATAGATTTTAGAATATATCGGAGTATCATTACGTTTGGGTATTTTGAGCTGATATTTGCTTATTATAGATAGTTTTTCGGCTTCATGACAAAATTCTCACTTGAATTTTTTTAGTAAAATTTTAAGTTTGTCAGTCTCTTGAACATTCAAATCATCTGTTATGAGTTTTTCTTGTATGTGTTGTTAGTTTGATTTTATGAATTTAAAATCTATCAACTGTGAACTAAAGTTAACAATTCCTTCGTTTGTAAGATTTTTTATTTCTTTTTATTTATTAATTAATTTGCATGTAGCAATTTTTTTTTGCTTTTAATGGATTTAAAGTATTAAGAGCCAATTATACCATCGAAAATCGGTATTGAAGTATGCTTCTAGCAATTCTATGTTTACAAGAGCGTTGATAAACCCTTTAAAAAGTGGAATAGTTACTTTAGTATTTAATATTGTTTTCGGATTTATTGTTCTGATAGTTAAAGGGTGCTCCATCTAAACTAAAAGAATGACATACATTTTTTTTCGAATTAATGATGTACCTGCTCCGGAATCAATAAGGAGACGACTATATAGGGAAAAGATATGTGGCTGGAGAGTGAAAAATCGCTTGTACTTCGGTCTGAAATGTAATGTATATCCTTCCATTTGGATTGTTCGGCTAGTATTAATGGAATGTCTAGTCATGGTAGATGCAGTACGGCTATAACTATCATTTGTAATTTCGATTAAAGTTTCCTGAATTTGTCGGGTATGAGTAAATCTTCTCGAATTATTAAAATTATAATTTCGTTCACGATTTCTTCCGCGATTTTTTCCGGTAACGATATTATTATATGTTTTAAATGCATATTCTGCATTACACAGAATTACAAATTCGGGTCAACTTTCGTACCCGAGAAGAAGAGAGCACTTCTTAACGTATTTTTGCGCGCTGAAGTCAAATCCGTAGCCAGATTTTCGCTAGGTTGTCAAAATTCAGATTTTGCATGCTGGCAGCATTGTGCTGTCACAACAGCTGTCAGCTGGTTGAATCAGTAGCGTGTTGACTTCAATTTGACGCAGAAAGTATTTGTAATAGAACAATAATATAACGAAAAGATCGTGCAAAGTTAACCCGAACTATTTTTGTTACGTTTGCGGTTGTTATATTGTCGCAAAGAATGGTAAAGTTACAACAGATTCGCTGAAAACTGCCTTTCTGCACTCCCTGGATCCGTTGTGGGAGATTTAGAGAGCCCTAAATTGTTTTATAATGCGTGTAGAACAAAGTTATATGGTCGATGGGCGAGGAACTGTATTTGCCGTTCAAAACGCCAATACTTTGGAGACAACAGAAAAATCATACCAATGACTGTTATTTTTCTTCCACGAATGTCTTTGGAATTAGTACAAGAACTGTACGAAACATACACTATGCCGACGTTTCATCAGCATTGAAGCCAGTTGAACGCTTACACAATGATCCATTACCGAAGTATCCAAGTGTCAAAGATGTGGAAACTTCTGATCCCAATACGAGCAGTGGCAGCGAAATGGTGTTCAACGAAAAACATTTAGTATCACAAGCTAAACTGGATGATTTGGTCCACGATTTGAATTTATCCAAAGGAAAAACTGAAATACTGGGATCACGCTTGTAACAGTGAAAATTCCTCTCGAGCGAAACGAAAGTCACTCATTTAAAAATAAAGTGCTATTGCCATTCTTCAGGAAGATAAATCAAATTTGTTTCTGTCGAACAATGAATCAACCTTACGTCAAAAATGAATGGCGACTTTTCATCGACGGTTCTAAATACAGTTTGAAGGCCGCTATCCTGCATATTGGAAATAAAAAGCCGTCGATTCCAATTTCTTATGCCGTCAACACCAAGGAAAGTTACGAATCAATGAAAGAAATTTTGGAATTGATCAAGGACAACAAACATAAATGGAAAATTTGCGGAGACCTAAAGGTATCTGATGATTTCGAAGTAGGATATTAATTATAACTAATTGATTACGCATATATTCTAGGTTATTGGCATGTTGATTGGGATACAAAGCGGTTTCACGAAATACTGTTGCATTCTTTGCCTGTGGGATAGTCGAGCCACAGCGTATCATTACGTAAATAAAGAATGACCCTCTTGAGACCATTATTCACCAGGAAGACAAAACAGCTCTAACAATTCACTGATTGATTCAAATAACGTTTTACTTCCTCCACTACATATTAAACTGGGCCTCATAAAGAATTTCGTTAAAGCGCTCGACCGAGCCGGGAGCGGCTTTCCAGTACTTAACTCGTCTATTTCCGAAGATTTCTTATGCCAAAATAAAAGAAAGGATTTTCATTGGACCTGATATATAAGGAATCTGATGCCTGACGACAACTTTATGCGACGTTTAACAGCCACGGAAAATGCAGCTTGTGGATATTTCAGGAGCATTATTCATAACTTCCTTGGCAACCGGAATAGTGACAACTACAGACAAATTGTCGCAGAACTGTTACAAGAGAATCGGTGCTCGTATGTCACTAAAAATTCATTTTCTGCATTCCCACCTGAATTTCTTCCCGGAAAATTTAGGTGATACGAGTGATGAGCTGTGCGAGCGATTTGCAGACAATTGAGACAAATTACCAAGGTGTCTGGGACGAGGGCATGATGAGCGATTATATTTGGAGTCTATTAAGTGAAACAGACCCACAGGAATACAAACGAAAAAGTTACACCGCACTTCATTTCTAAATTTTCATTTATTATTGAATAATATGGCTATATCTGGTAGAAAATTGCAAAAAATCGCCATTTCAATTATCTCGAAAAACTTACGACATATTGAAAACGGACTCGGGATTTGGAATTAGCATCGAAAACTACCCTAGGAACTCACTTTGGTTGCTCAAGTACAAAACCATGTATTCCTGTGTTATTAGACGAAAAAGATTGATACTGACTTCTTTGATTTTGCAAATCTAAATTTGTGTAGAAATAATTGGTTTTAATTGACATTTCTTTTAGCCTCAAGTAAATTATTTGGATTTCTAGCTTGAAGCACCAATTTAACATTGCTTGGTAACTTACACACAAAAATGTTTAAGAACATTTTTTCACATTTATACCAATTATTTTCCTCAACTTGTGATTTTCAATATAATTTTATTATTATATATATTCATACAAAACACTAATGTTCGATTTTATTTCGGCAATCTTAATTTTGTTTACAATGCTTTCCAAACTTTCGTTTATATAAAAAATTATTTTTAATACTCCTTTAATCGTTAGCCAATCTACTGGATTGTTGTTATTAATAAAAACAATATTTGCTTTATCTATTAACTTACTTCTTGCTCTTATGCTTAATGAACAGGAATAGCTCCTCCGGGTTTCCTCCAAATTATTGGACATCAGGAAAGAGATAGAAAACATGTTTCGAGACATGTTGACTTGATTTTGGATCGTCTTAGATTGTATGATTGGCTTACGAATTCAGTTTTCGTTTTCGAGTTTATCGATAATTTATTTTGCAAAACTGTAATTTCTTATCCACTTTGTTTTATGTCGCTGTTCGTTAGTTATATATTCGATCTCTCTACCGCTGTATATGACTGTTTGTGGTCTCGCTAGTCTACAGCACACAAATCACTATGCACTCATTTGTTTATTCAATGTTGTTTTTTCGATAACCAGAAATGCGTCAGAAACATAATTGCATTGATATACATTTATATGAATTTATATTAATACCTGGTTCCAAAAAAAATTTTCCCTTTTATTCATATTATCTTTTTTTTTTATTAATTTACAATGTGTTTTGTATTTATGATTAAAATGAGAGAGATAAGGTTTGGCAGTGAGATAAGGTTAGAGATAAGGTTAGGTAGTGGTTTTATATTATGTAACTAACTGGCGAAACAACAGGTTTTGATTTGGGTTCTACACACATAGGTATAAATACATACGAAATGAAACACACATACACATGGGAATTTCTTTTCATTTGTTTATGATTTCAAATAAAATGTTTGAAAAGCTCCTGTTAAACATACTTAAACCAATTCTGCTCAAAAAGGAGACAATACCCAATCATCAATTTGGATTTAGGGAACACCATGCCACAACAGAACAAGTGCACCAAGTGTACAGCATAATAAGAAACGCTCTTGAGGAAAACCGTTATTGTACAACTGCTTTCCTAGATATAACACAGGCGTTCGATTGAGTATGGCATCCAGGCTTATTATTTAAACTGAAAAAGTTACTACCTCAGACGTATTATGATATCTTAAGATCATATCTGGAAGAGCGGCATTTCAGAGTAAAGGCCAATGAAGAAGTCACTGAACTGTTCTCTATAAAGGCGGATGTACCACAAGGCAGTGTCCTGTGCTCTACACTATCTACACGGCTGACCTTCCACGGAGAATACAAAAATCGCAACCTACGCGGATGATACTGTGATAATGGCTACAAGCAGCAACAACATAATCGCTACAAATTATCTCCAAGAAAGCTTGAACAAGCTCCAAATCTGGCTAAATAAATGGAGGATTAAGGTGAATGCAACTAAGTCTGTGCCTTCAGCTTGAAACAGAAGACTTGTCCTTCAGTAATATTAATGATTGTCAATTGCCCCAATCCGAAGACGTCAAATATTTAGGGCTACATCTTGATCGACGTCTGACATGGCAGAAGCATATTATTACGAAGAGAAAACAACTTGGAATCAAGCATACTTCCTTATATTGCCTCTTGGGGTATACGAGGGCGGATTGATATTGAAGCTACCTAAGTAGGAAAAAAACTTTTTTTTTTCAAAAACCATTTATTTCTCAACATAGTCTCCCTCCTTTTACTTCGACACACTTAGTAAGACGATATTCCAACTTTTTTATACCATCTGAATAATACGATTTCGGGAACCCCTCAAAATACGCGTTAGTTTCGGTAATCACTTCTTCGTTTGAGATGAATCTTTTCCTGCGAGCCATTTTTTCAAGTTTGGAAACAGGAAAAAGTCACTAGTAGCTAAATCTGGACTATAAGGTGGATGATTAACCAATTCGAAGTGTATTTCACGTAATTTTAGCATCGTATCTAATGCTGTGTGAACCGGTGCGTTGTCTTGAAGAAAGAGCACTTTTTCTTCTTTAAATGTGGTCGTTTTTCCTTGATTGCATCAACCAATTGATCCAATAATGCACGATAATACTTTCCTGTGATTGTGGATCCTTTTTCAAAATAATCGATAAGCAATATTCTGTGTGCATCCCAAAATACAGTGGCCATAACCTTGCCAGCCGATTTCACTGCCTTCGCCTTCTTCGGAGCACTTCCACCAGCTTCCACCCATTGTTTCGATTGATTTTTGGTTTCAGGTGTGTAGTGGTGGACCCACGTTTCATCAACAGTTATTAATCGACGCCAAAAATCAACAGGATTACGCTTTATCATGTCCAAACACCGCTGTGAAGTGGTCTGTCGAGCTCGTTTTTGTTCGACACTGAGCAAACGCGGCACCCATCTTGCCGATAGCTTTTTCATATTCAAATGTTCATGCAAAATGTTGAACACACGTTCATATGATATGTTTACCATTTCAACAATCTCACGCAACTTGACTCGGCGATCATTCATAACGATATCGAGGATTTTCTTGATATTTTCTTCAGTTACCACCTCTTTTGGCATTCCTGTTGATGGTATTGTTGCAGTGCTTGTTCGGATGAATTTGGGTGAAATTCTAACAGCTGACGTTTGACAGATCGCAATTTCTAAAAAAAAAAAGTTTTTGTGTTTGTGCTGCTATCTAGCGCTAGGTAGCTTCAATATCAATCCGCCCTCGTAAATCCCAGTTATCGCTTGACAATGAACTGCTCGTTTATAACACAATCCTAAAACACAAATGGACATATGGTATACAGCTATGGGGTTCAGCGGCAAAAACCAATATAAAAATAATTGAGAGATTCCTATCAAAAGTATCACGCATGATAGTAAAGGCTCCATCGTTCGTCAGGAATGATATAATACGTCACGACCTAAACATCCCTACTGTCGATGAGGAAATATCAAGATACAGCATAAAATACCTGGAACGACTAAGTAAGCATCCTAACATACTAGCTTCAAATCTTCTGGAGAGGACATTCACAACACGGCGACTGAAGCGAGCAACACCACTCAATTTATAATAATCACTTTCTAACGCAATAGTTCTAAACTAACTTTATGGGAGATTAGCACTGGCTCCTCTTCCCCATGTTATTTATAACTATTTAAAAAATTACTTTGTGTATTTATTTATGTAGTGTTTAGTGACATATTCTGAACTCTGCGGACGCGATTTCATACGTGCTCCGTAATTGGGACGGTTTTTCACTGTGTTTAAACTGAATTCGTTCTTTAAACTTCGCGATATAGACGCCAATACAAAAGTGTAATTTATTTACATAATTTGGTGATATTTTGTTCTACAGGAACAGATTAAAAGTGAAGTGTAAAATTCATAAAACATTTTAAAAACAACAACATCATTAAAAATAAAAGTGCGCGCCAATAACAATTAGCAGGAGTTGCCACCTGTGTCAGTACTCTAAGATGATTGGTGATGCCACTTAATTTTAATTTTATTTTATTTAAATTTAATATTCCTCAGAGTTGCATTTGAGCCATTTATTAATTTTTTATTTTCTCAACAATTAATGAGTTTCCCGAGCATCAACAAACTTACAAACATCAGAAATGCTTATGTGACGGTGGATGCTGAAGATTGCTGCAAAAACAAAAAAGAAATAACTAAGAATAACTTGTACCTAACAACCAAGCCAATAAATCGGGCTCGTTCATGTTTTCCTGCTTTAATGTTAAACAGCGAATCTACACCTACAATTGCGCCAACAAGTAACTTAGTCATGCCAGACACAGGTGGTGGAAAAAGTAATGTGACAAAAAATGTTGCCACTATACAGACTGGTATAGACAGGTATATATAGGTAAAACGAAAGTTGAGTCCAGAAAAAACGGAAATAAAAGACAGGCAAAAAATGCGAGACTAACTCATCAATCGGCGAATATATCTGCCTCTCCGAAACAAATAAGTAGTAACACTTTGGGTCAGAACAGATTTGCACTATTAGAGAATGAAAACGTTGACTCAACTCCTGCAAACAATTCCATCGCCAAAACTCCGAAGCCACCACCATTATACTTGCGAGAGAGATACTCAAATGATTTAGTTGCAACTGTAGCTAGTCTTGAAGGAAATAACAATTACCACGTAACGTCCATAACAAACGGGAATATAAAGGAAACGAAACTACAGACATACAATGAAAGCAATTATCGCAAAATATCATCCTATCTTCAAAAAAATGGTAAAAACTACTATACATATCAACTGAAGAGCAGTAAAGGTCTAGTAGTTGTTATTAAAGGTATTGAGAATAGTGTAAGTACTAATGAAATCAAAGATTCTCTCGAAATTGCCGGATTTAAAGTGAAAACGGTATTCAACATTAAAAACAGAGACAAAGTACCACAACCACTATTTCAAGTAGAACTTGAACCGAATGGAAGGAAATTAAAAAGTAGCGAAACACATTCAATATACCATCTGCGTTACTTATTACATAGACGAATAACCGTTGAAGAACCACACAAAAGAAAAGGCCCTGTTCAGTGCTTCAATTGCCAAGAATACGGGCACACAAAATCGTACTGTACCTTACGCACTGTTTGTGTTGCCTGTGGGGACCTTCACCATTCCTTCAAGTGTTTGTCTGACAAATCCAACATAAATGCAAAAAAATGCAGCAATTGTGGGGAAAACCACACGGCAAACTGGAATGCAAACGGCATTAGCCAATATAAACTTGAAATTCAACACTTCCTGCATACTAGGCAAATTGACATTATGCTTTTATCAGAAACGCACTTGACAAACAAAAATTATTTTGTTATATCAGGATATAAATTCTACAAGACAAACCATCCTGATAATAAAGCACATGGCGGTACGGGTATATTAATAAGAGATAGATTTAAGCATCATGCACTAGAAGAGTATGCAAAGGACTATCTGCAGGCAACCTCAATATGTCTTCAATGCTGGGAGGAAAAAATTGTACTAAGCGCAGTCTATTGTCCTCCAAGATACTCAGTGACTGAATTACAATTCACACAATTCTTCACATCATTGGGGACCAAGTTTTTGACAGCAGGTGATTATAATGCGAAACATACCTTTTGGGGCTCCAGGTTAATAAATCCCAAAGGCAAACAACTATTCTCTGCACTACTAAATCGGTGTTCTAACCTAGACTTCGTGTCCTCAGGGCAACCTGTTGTGAGTTAGAATCAAGCTGCCTGCGCGTAGTGTCTCACATCATCGACTGATTAGCATGTGTTAAAGTTACTTACGAAAGCACATATTTTTAGGGTGCGAGTATTTAGAATTAATATCACCTATGTAATATTTATTATGTAAACTTTTAGGGTGCTACAGTTTCGCAGTCGAGCCACCGAAGGGCATTGAAAGTTAGAATGCACCATCAACATTTCAGAATGGCGTAGGTCAGTTGGCTTGACCAACTGACACCAATTAACAGGTGCGAAACTGGAACACCAGAAAGGTCAGTTTTTGTATTGTAATTGTGAATTGAACATAGTATATAAGAATTAGTATTTGTAAGAAATAAAGGCTTGTGATTTAAAAACTAAAAGTGTAATGTAGTGATTTTTTCCAAAGAGTGATTTAGGGTTTTCAGCCACACGCGCACAGCAGAAGGACGTCCCCGTCAAACAAGGACAATACCCCAACATTTTGGCGCAGCCGGTCTACAGGAGGAATCCCAGGGCAAGGAACCCTGTAGCAGGGAAGCATCCTGCAACAAAAATCAAAGGACCAACCAATGTCATCGGAAAAAATAATGGTGAGTAGAGTGTATATTAGCGTAGTTTAAGTAGATACTTCTGCGACTCTGAAGGCGCCGTAGCGCTGGTCAATGAAGTTGCAACATACAGGCGCGTTTGCGCTGTTGCACGCAGCTTTGAATGGCAACCATAAACCGTCAGTATGATCGGACGGTCTATGTATGTTCATCCTAGCTGTGAGGATTTTTTTTGTAGGGGATTTGAGTTTGTTTGTCGTGAGGGATATTTATATTGTTTATTAAGCCATGTCATCTATATTGGAGACATTTAAATTATTTTTATATTGTTTAAATTCAGATGTTCTAAATTTATGTTGTTTGAAAACAAACATAGAACATTTGATTTAAATATTTGGCATTTTGAGCTTAGGGTATTAGGTGAAAATATTTCAAGAGGTGCAGACAACACGTGTTGTTGCATCAAAGTTTGTGTAGTTCCAAAACTACAATTTGCGTAGCAATGTTGCATACGTTACGGGTTTTTTTTTTAAATTAAATATGGATTCAAATTTCCGGGAATGAATCAAGACATTTTTTGCCTGTAAATCCAATTTCGGTTTTTGCGAATTGGGAGGATTTTTGGGAGTATTAAAGTTGGTGATTGGATATGGGGATACATGTGAGGAAAACAAGGAGTATCTGTGAGGAAGTCAAGGACCAATTTGCATTGATGGAAGGATTTAATGGACGCTGGTAGACAGCGGAACTTTGTGATGGAAAAGAAGTATAGCAGAATATGTATATAAAGATAGAATTTACGGTAGAATGTTTTTTTTTTAATAACTCTGTTTTGAATCATTAAGTAAGATAGAATAAAATATTGTAACAAGTTTTAACAATTATTGGATATTTAATTTTAATTGGGATACGCCATCTGTTCTGGCATTTGGGATATGACGAAGGAAGCGCAAGGATTACTGCTGATGTAGGAGCAAATTGGCGAAGCGATTGAAGAACTGGTCCGTAATTTTAAGAAAGACGGCAGGTTACGTAAGGACAACGTGTATTACCGCAAGCGAATAACACAGTTGCAAAATCTGGGGAGAGAGTTCAACAATAATCACGGGCTGTTGTTGCCTCACGCAGTTGAGTACGGCAAAGGAAAATATTTTGCGGAAAATTACGCAGTCTCTAAAGCCAACAGGCAGTTTCCAGAAAATGTTGCAGCATACAAGGCTCAAGTAGAACGCACTATGATTTCTGTGTTCAAGGCAGGCCTGATAAATAGGGACTTAGCTAATTATACTCTTACTCTCACGCCGAGGAGTATGGCAGAGCTAGTAGAAGCGGTCTCGTCAGCTGAAGCAGCAATACAACAACGAACGACAACAGTTGGAATCTGCTGGACGAATGCTCCAGCAGAGGTAGGAACAGTACAGCAGCAAAACAGATGTGGAGTCGGTAGATTGATGGGCCAATTTCCGCAACAAAGAGACCAAGAATTCTTGGTTGAGAGGTTTAAGCCAAGGAAACCCATTTGCTCATTCTGTGATAAGCCAGGGCATACAAGGGATGAATGCGTTACACACAAAAACACGCCCTACTGTTTGGAGTGGCAAACTTACAGTCATGAGGCAAGTAGACAGTGCCAAGTAGACACTAAATGGGATCAAAGTAGAAGGTAGCCAGCTAATAGGCGCCCGGTTCCACCCTTGAGGGACAGCAGGGGTAACTTCAGTAGTCCCCGAGTTAACCAAGGAAGAAACCCTTTCAAAACTGGGAGTGGTCAGCAGCGACCAAACTGGGATTCCAGAAGTGAACAAAGGATAAGCAACACCAAACAGGGGTTAAGATGCTTCTCATGTGGACAGATGGGACATCGGGCAGCGGAATGCAGGGATAGACAGTCCCAACAAAGGAACCAGGGAAACTTCCAGCGGCCCAGTCGAAGCCAATAGACTGGAAAGCCAAAAGAAAGAGAGTAATAATTAGGCCGGAAGTACGTGGGACTAGTAATGTAGGAACTACAGTCCAGGAGAAGGAGGAGCAAGAGGCTCTCCAATATCACGAAGAGTTAGGGAGTGTATACACGTCCATATTGGGAACAAAAGGAGGTTGCTTCGCTATGAGCAGGATAGGTGATGCCTTCATCGAGATACCCTGCGAGGAGGCAGCGAGTGGAAAGCTAGTGCTATTAGTAGATTCAGGGGCTCGTAAAATCTAGTGTTTTACGGAAAGGGTTAGATATTAATCAAATGGACGTAAGAATGCTTAACGGAGCGTTTGGTGCATCAGGATATTGGGGTCGCTCAGAATAGGGCACAGTGAAGTTAAGGGCATGAGTTTTAGAGTGCACGCAGTGGAAGTGGATAGGAAAGATATCCCGGCTGATGGGATAATTGGCCTCGATAATCTTTGGGGCCGTACCATACTGGATGCGCTCGACAAGCAGTTATCATTCTATGATAATAATAAGAATAGAATCCTTACTCTTCCATTAATGTCATGGCAGGAAGGAACCGTGACTAGGGATAAGAAGTGTGGTATGGAGGTAGTAAACGGAAGGTCAACCAGAGTAGTTGCTATGCATGTAAATACGAAACTTAGGACAGTTGTTTTGCACAAGCAGCAGCTAGCGGAGGGCGTATATATGGGAGAAACCATAACGCACGTTGACAAGGGTAAGGTGTACGCTTGCGTACTCAACGCCTCAGAAAAGGACTACCTGATGGATGAGGATTTTAGGCCTAAGTTCACTAGCTACGATAATTTTAAAGAACCGAATTATAGATCGGTTAATCAGATTAAGCAGGTAGATATAAGAAAGAGAATGGAGAGGGTGCTAGAATCATTGAAGTTAGACCCAAGCGTAAATTTAGAAGAGAAGGCATCGATATAAGCCATTTGTACGTCATTGCATGACATATTTTTGCTGGAAGGAAACCAGCTAACGTATACACCAGAGGTAGAGCATGAAATACCTACTAGAGTGGATCAACCACCAATTAACCAGAAACAGTACAGATTGCCACAGGCTCACAAAGATGAGGTAAACAGGCAAGTGGAAGGGATGTTAAAAGATAACATAATTTCACCGAGTATCTCGCCTTGGAACTCACCAATAATTTTGGTACCAAAGAAGGGAGGTGCTCAGGGTCAGAAGAAGTGGAGAATGGTCGTTGATTTTACGAAATTGAACGACGCCACTATCAAGCAGGTGTTCCCGATACCAAGGATAGAAGAGATACTGGATCAATTGGGACACAGTAGATATTTTTCTACACTTGATTTAGCGAGTGGCTACCACCAAGTTCTGGTGGATACCCAAGATAAGCAGAAAACCGCGTTCAGCACCGGTTTGGGGCATTATGAGTTTAATAGAATGCCGTTTGGATTAACAGGAGCACCGGCTACCTTCCAACGGCTAATGAACCATGTGCTAACAGGCTTGCAAGGGTTAGATTGTTTTGTGTATCTGGATGATATTGTAATTTATGGGAAGAACTTGCAGCAGCATTCGCAACGCTTGTGCAAGGTGCTCCAGAAATTACGAGAACACAATTTGAAATTGAACACGGAGAAGTGTCAATTTTTACGAAGAGAGGTGGTTTATTTAGGCCATCGTTGCTCAGAAGCAGGAGCACTGCCTGACCCGCAGAAGGTGGAATGCGTTAAAAATTTAGCGGTTCCAAGAAATAGAAAGGAAGTACAAGCATTCCTAGGATTAGTGAACTATTACAGAAAGTTCATAGAAGGACTAGCCGGAATTGCGTTGCCGATCAATAAGTTGCTACGAAAAGAAGCAAAGTTCGAATGGACAGAGATGTCAGCAAGCATTCGAGAGGCTAAAGGAAATAATTAGCTCGCCACCGATTTTGGCGTACCCCGACTTTGAGCAAACTTTTTTGTTGACCACTGATGCTAGCAATGAAGCATTGGGGGCACTATTGTCACAAGGGGAAGTCGGTAATGAGCGACCAATAGCATTCGCAAGCAGGGCGCTCAGCGATACGGAGAAAAGATACTCCACAAGAGAAAAGGAATTCCTAGCCATAGTGTGGGCTACGAAGAATTTTAGGGCATATCTGCTAGGACGCCCATTTAAAATATACACTGATCACCAGTTGAGAGGCATAGTCAATTTGAAAGACCAAACGTCTAGGCTAGCCAAGTTCAGACACAAATTGTCTGAGTATGATTTAAATCATATACAAACCTGGGAAAAGGAATCTGAATGCGGACGCACTCAGGAGAGTACCGCAGGCACAGAAGGTATCAGCAGTGCAAACGAGAGCCAAAGCACGGTCAGATAAGGAGAAGGCCGAGAGAATGCAAGAAAATAAACGTGATGCGACAAGAGATGTTAGCAATGCTGATTTCGATGCCAATGAACCAACAGCCAGCAATGTGAAATGGCTGGAGGATAAAAAAGATATCCAGGCTGTGCTAAAGGGTTTTCATGATTCACCCCTAGGTGGACACCAGGGATTCTGGAAAACGCATTACAGAATTAGGCGAGTATACGGATGGAAATGTATGCTCAAAGACATTAAAAAATATGTAAAGAGTTGCCCAAAATGCCAGGCCGATAAGAGTTCAAGGCTAACAAAGATGCCAATGGTGTTAACTGATACACCAAAACAGCCATTTGATAAAGTTCATATGGATATTGTAGGTATTTTACCTGAGACAGTTTCGGGATATAAATACATTTTGACGTTCCAAGACGATTTCTCAAAGTATATGGCGTGCGTGGCTATACCCGATGCTGAAGCAAGTACGGTGGCCAATGCATTCTTTGATGAAATTATAGCACGGTACAACATACCTAAGGTTTTGCTAACCGACAATGGTTCGAATTTTGTATATAAATTATTCTCGGAAACATGTAAAATGCTGGGAATCAAGAAATTTCATATTAACACCATATCATCCACAGGCGAATGGCTCATTGGAACGTAGTCATCGACCTCTGGCCGAGTACTTGCGCAGTTTTGCCAAGGAAGACGGCTCGAATTGGGATCAATGGTTGACTACTGCAATGCATGTACACAATAATACGGTACATGTATCAACGAAGCAAACTCCGTTTAGAACACTCTACGGGTTTGATTTTAACATGCCAGCAAATTTGAAGCGCAAATGTGCGCCTGTATACAATGCTGATGACCCGAATAAAGTGCAAAAGTATCAGCTACAGCGAGCGCACGAGTTGGTCAGAGAAAACCAGGATTATGCTAAACGAGTAGCCAGGGAAGCCTATAACAAGGTACTAAACCCAGTCGTTTTTAACGTGGGTGATCAAGTACTCATGAAGAATCAGGCTAAACGAAACAAATTCTCACCTGTTTGGATAGGTCCGTATGTAGTAGCAGAAATCCGCAGCCCAGTTACAACGGTTGTAACGATTAAGGGCAAGAATAAAAAACTGCATAATAATTTGTTGAAATTATTCCATACAAGACCACACAACTAAAGACATGTGTTAACAGTGTTTTACAAGTGTAAACACGAAATAATAACGTAAACAAACTGATGTCGCGTAAGTATATCAAATAGCATGGTTCTGACGTTCAAAGTCAATGCCAGTGGAAGTGTGCCACTTAAAATCGAGCCAGTTTAATTGACGTAATGAACAACTGCTTATTAAGCACTATTGCCGAATGAAGACAGTAGAGAAAAATATTTTTTTTTTACATATTAAATAATAATAAACGGGTTCATTGCACGTATTTAAAAAATAAAATAAAATAATAAGACAGTCTTGAGTAAGTAATATGAAACTTAGCTTGAAATAATATAAAAAAGAAATAAAAACTAAAATAATATAAGAATAGAGAAAAAGAAAGAGGGGGCAAAGAAAGTCATTTGTGAATATACATATATTTTTTCTATTTATTAATTAGGAATTTAGTGTATGGGAAAATGAAGAAAGGTATATTAAAGGAAAAGGTGTATAGGTTAATTGATAAAATAGTGTCTTGAATGTATGTATGTATTCATATACGAGCGAATTACAGGGTGGAAAGTAAAATCGTTAATGGGTATATACTCGTACATACCAGGCTAGAAGTAAATTTAAATACATATATAGAATAATTAGATGCAATGAAAAATTGAGTCATGCAATGGACAATGTTTTCACATAAACGGGTTTATCTAAAATATTCTGGTTTATGTTAGAGAGCAAATGAATTTGCTCAGAATTGGAAAATTTTAAAAGATGCAACATATGAAGAACAAATAAATATAGATGGAAACGAATGAATTAAAAGAAACTATATTTTTATTCTAAACGATTTTTGGTTCTTACAAATTTCACAAAATAAGTATAGATTATTGCATATTAAATATGAAGAATATACTCGTATTAAGAGAAGTTATAAATTTAAAAATTATAATCTGTGTAAAAGTTCAGATTAAAAATAAAGGTAGTTTAGAAAATAATTAGAGTTACAAAAATTAATTATTTAAAATCTAAATTTGTAATGAAATAAGTTTTATAATAAAAAAAAATACAAATCATACTAAATTGGAAAATTATACCCAAGAGTATATATAGTACATATAGTGTATTTATTTAAATATTATATAATTTTGAAATTCATTTATTAAATTGACTTATGAAATGTTCGACAAAAATTAAACATAGAAGAAATATCAAACTAAAGTGTATACTAGAAAATTAAGAAAATTATTATAGGTGTTCTCTATATAGCTCTGATGATGTCAAGCGAAGCAGGAAGTTCCGGGAACAGCGGATATCGGAAGACGGTGCGGACTAAAAGACCAACGTAGTATTCGGAAAGATGCGTTTTTGAAAACAGGGATTTCTGGCAGCTATCCAAGGTTTGGGAATCCGGTTGTAACCGCAAGGATGCCAACATAATGGATTGGGGATGAATGGCGACGGATATAATTTTAATTTTGCGAAACGGCATATGGCCGCAGAATTTGAACGCGTTGTGGATGAGTTATTGACAAGCAACGAAAAATAAACAAGTTTCCTTTCGGAGTCATGTTGTGAATTGGACAATTTTATAGTACAATGTCCACCCAGTGTATCACAATCTCAACAGAATCGATTTTGGATAAGTTGAAGATGGGTAAAAACTTAAAGTGGGTGACTGAAGCCACCACCAAATATAAAAAGCATAAGAAATTTGGCTCACGGAAGTTAATTGCTTCATTGAAGTATATGTCCAATCTAGAGTATGAACATATGAAATGTGATTTACATATGAAATATGATTTAATACAAGAGGACACAGAGACTGGTTACCGATCAGAGTACACAAATTACGTCATTAAATGTGTGTCTCAGAGAAATACCGATTGTCTCCACATCAAAGCCAAACGATGTCAAATACCATTGAGGAAGCTCATGAGAAACACTTCCACCATAAAATGCATTGCTGCAAAGTAAAAAGGAGTATTGTAATCTCTCATGTATTCCAAATGTTTTTTACAAGTTGAATACTATAAGCAGAGGCAGTACCACCTACAGCCGTGGGGCACGCTATATAAATGGAAAGAAGAAGGCCACTAAAAGCAAAGTTTTAATGGCAAACCAGATCGCCAACCTATAACATATTTGTACGTACCGATCCAGAAAGAAGGGAGGGGTATGCAGAGTTCATCGAGGGACTTCACTCTCACAGGACGGGCGTTACCAGGACCAACAATTGCAGAGGACCGTATTTATAAGAAGCGTAGCTAAATATGTAATTAGTTTGTAATTTTGTTTGTATATACGCCAGTGAGAAAAGAGTCGATGAAAGACCAAATATAAAAAGGGGAATATAACTAAAAAAAAAAGATAGAAATAAAAGAACAAAATAAAACAAAAGAAAAAAAAGATATAAATAAAAGAACAAAATAAAACAAAAGAGGAAAAACAAAAGAACACAAAAGTAAAAAGAAAAGAATACAACAATTGAACCCAAATAAGGCGAATTTGAGAAAAGAAAAAATTATACATATGTACTATAGGATTAAAAAAATGCACAGATTGTTTAAAGTGCAGAAAAGAGAAAAATATTGTAAAGATTCATTAGAAGTTAGTTGCACTAACTTCTTTTAGAAAGAGGGGAGGGATGTTGTGAGTTAGAATCAAGCTGCCTACGCGTAGTGTCTCACATCATCGACTCCTAACAGATGCCACACATTCTGTGTGATTAGCATGTGTTAAAGTTACTTACGAAAGCACATATTTTTAGGGTGCGAGTATTTAGAATTAATATCACCTATGTAATATTTATTATGTAAACTTTTAGGGTGCTACAGTTTCGCAGTCGAGCCACCGAAGGGCATTGAAAGTTAGAATGCACCATCAACATTTCAGAATGGCGTAGGTCAGTTGGCTTGACCAACTGACACCAATTAACAGATGCGAAACTGGAACACCAGAAAGGTCAGTTTTTGTATTGTAATTGTGAATTGTAAATAGTATATAAGAATTAGTATTTATAAGAAATAAAGGCTTGTGATTTAAAAACTAAAAGTGTAATGTAGTGATTTTTTCCAAAGAGTGATTTAGGGTTTTCAGCCACACGCGCACAGCAGAAGGATGTCCCCCGTCAAACAAGGACAATACCCCAACAAACCGACATACTGGCCCTCTGACCCTCAAAAAGTGCCCGACCTCAGCGATTTTGGAATAACCAGTGGTATTGATCGTAACTTGTTATCTGCAGAATCGTGTTTAGAGCTCGCTTCTGATCATTCATCAGTTATTATATGTCTACATAAACAACCTCAACTAACTTGGCTCCTTGACACCACAGGATCTACTTCTACTTCTTCGGAGGTCGGGTAGATTTAAAACAGAGTAAAAGGGAACCTTAAGTGCAGTACAATGGATATATACTCTGTCTGAGTGTTGCGCTTACTAGATTGTTCCGACAAAAAAAAAAAAAAAAAAAAAAAAAAAAAAAAAAACCTCAACTGGGTAAGAAAACAGGTCACCTAACTAACAAAAGAACAAACTGGCTCAGGTACCGTCAATATGTAAGTAGTCATATAAACATTGGCCCTCGACTAGAGTGCAAGCGATATTGACTCGGCACTTTTGGCCATCAACTTAGTTCTTACATCTGCAGCCACAAACTCATCTCCAGCAGCCTCATTACCCCGCTCCGCAACAACTCACACAACATCTGCAGTTATCGATAGTCTCGTTAAAGAGAAAAGGCGCTTAAGAAGAGAGTGGCAACAAAATAGATCACCCTACGCCAAGCAGAGATTAGCATTAGCAAAAAAACGCCTCCGAGAAGCACTGAACTGCGAGCTAGAGAACAGTTTGAAAAAGTATACTGAGACGCTAACTCCAACACAAAACACTAACTACTCTTTATGGAAAGCCTATAAAAATATAAAGACTCCTAAAGACTGTCATCCACCACTCAGGCAAAATAATGGAACTTGGGCAAGAAGTGACGAAGAGAAAGCCTCAGCATTTGCAAATCATCTCAAATCCGTATTCCAACCTAACCAACCAACCAACTGTTTTGAAATTCCATTTTTGGCCCCTAAAATACCACTAATCCCAATGAAGGTTAAAATGAAGGAAGTGCAACTTGCAATTAAAACTCAGCTAAACCCGAAAAAAGCACCAGGATTTGAATTAATTACCGCAAAACTGATTGTGGAATTGCCTGAAATAGCCATCAAAATAGTGAGACAGTTATTTAATGCAATATTTAGGATTGGGTATTTTCCACAACCCTGGAAAATATCACAAATTACAATGATTCCAAAACCCGGAAAAGACGCAACTCAACCGTCATCTTATCGGCCCATAAGCTTGCTCCCAGTGATTTCTAAATTATTTGAGAAACTGCTTCTTCTAAAGCTACAGCCGCACATATACAAATCGAACATTATTCCCCACCATCAATTTGGATTTCGTAAGAATCACAGAACCATAGAGCAAATTAACCGCATTACTAGTGCAATTCGAAATACTTTTGAAGACAAAAAATACTGCTCTGCTATATTCTTAGATATTGCACAGGCATTTGACAGAGTTTGGCATGCAGGATTAATATATAAAATTCAAAAACTCTTACCAGTTAATGTGCACATGCTACTCGAATCGTATTTGGATAACCGAAAGTTCAGAGTAAAATATGGAGAATACACCACAAACGACTTTGATATTAATGCTGGGGTTCCACAAGGTAGTGTTCTAGGTCTTGTACTATATGTATTATTCACTGCAGACCTCCCTACTGATGATCATCTAGTCACTTCAACATTCGCAGACGACACTGCTATTCTTAGTATACATAGCAATCCAATAGTGGCTTCGAATCGCCTTCAGGAGCATTTGACGAAAATGGAAGTGTGGCTGGCAAATTGGCGCATTAAGGTAAATGAGACCAAGAGCAATCATGTTACGTTTACAGTTAGGAAAGAAACATGCCCAGTGATTACACTAAACAATGTTGCTATTCCTCAATCGAATACTGTAACATACCTATGAGTCCATCTAGACAGACGACTAACTTGGCGGAACCATATTGAGCCAAAAAGAACGCAGATAAAGCTACAGACCCATAAAATAAATTGGCTACTAAACTCCAAGTCAAGGCTTCGTTTACAACAAAAAACTTTTATTGTACAAGGCAGTGATCAAACCAATTTGGGCATACAGAGCTGAGCTTTGGGGGAATGCTAGTTCTTCGAACGTCGAGCTGATACAACGAGTGCAATCGAAAATCTTGCGTGCAATCACGGGTGCGCCTTGGTTCGTTAGAAATGCTGCCATCCATAGGGACCTCAACATTCCTCTTGTTAAAAGTGAGCTCACAGAGATTATGCTCAAACACAAAAAAAAAACAACGAGAGCACTCAAATCCATTGGTAAAAAATTTAGCTAGAATTAAAACAGCAACATGCCTCAAAAGATTGGACTTACCTATATTTTAAATGTACTAAATATTAAATAATTACTATATAAGATAGTAAAATGAAATCAATTTAAATTGAATTAAAACTAAAAGGCAAAAATCTAGTGAAATTTAATACTAAGCCCAAACACTGGTGCGGGATAAATATAGTTAATTTAGCTCTTAAGATTTAATTACTTATTGTTAAGCTCGAAATGAGTGTATTCAATAAATAAATGAACTGTTTAAAAAAACAAAAAAAAATGTATGTAGTTGTTTAATATTGTTATTTAATTTGATTATTGCCCCAAGGGAATGCAAATAAAACTGGAGTTTAAAAAAAATAATAAATAAATAAATAAATAAAATGGGGATTGACAGTAATACATTTTTAATTTTGACATTTTTTATGCATATTTGGTCGATTTATATGTTTGCTTCAGACTTGTGGATAGATTCAATATTTGATTTCATACAGATGCCTGCATATATATACATAAAAATATAAACCTAGAATATAGAATTAAAATTAAATAATTAGAGAACTAAATTAAAGAATTAAGAGAACAGCTAAAACCGCTTTAAAAAATGCCATAGTTCCAACGGCTTCTGCTAGTAAGCGTGCTAAATGCAGCAGCATATACATAAGAAGATCGTATGTTAGCTCAGAATATTAAAAATTTGTCAACATAAGCGTACGACATGAAATGATAGGGAAATGAAAAATAATGTAGGTAAATTTAGGTTTCAGATTACCACATAAAACCTCATTACATCGATGGATTGCCATTAGGTTTGTAAAACCAGGAATGGATGAAAATGTTTTGAGTAATTTGGCCAATATAGTTACAGAAATACCAACATATTGTTGGACGAAATAAGTATTCGAAAATCTGGTAAACAGTAAATTCGATTACATAATTAATGGATAAGTAAACGTTGGAAATGGCTGCCGTACACAAAACTTAGCAGCAAATGAATGATTGACCAACTGAAAGATATTATCATTTTAATCGACGCTGCAGGATAACTTGGTCTTAAAGTAGTGGGACTGTGTGTGATCAAAGACGATACAATAAGAATTTGTTCAAAATTCTTTAAGTTACATGTGATGAACCATACTTCGTAAACAATGGCAATACAATTGATTTCATATATGACTATTGACATACTCGTACATATAATCAAGGTGATACGAAGTACCTTGATTAGAGGCTATATCACACCAGATGCCAAAACAAGTTTTGAAATGATTCGCATTTATCGGACCACTTAAGTTTTGGGCAATTCATTGTCACATGGTATTTATATGATTATATCAACAAACCTCCTTGCTACAAGTAATGTTGTAAAGCAATGCGGATGGCATCGCAGAAATTCGTTCAGATAATGAACGATTTATTCGATGATCAGGATTACAAATTGTGTATGGATAATAATGTTCTTAAAAGACCCTTGTCAGAGAAATGGCTGTGGTGATTTCAGATGAATGACACAGTTAATGTAGAATTTGTGCAGTGATTTATTTGGAGCTAACGAGCACATTGAATACATGATATTAGGCAAGATTAATTAAGTTGCGCTTGAAAATTTCTTCTCTACGCTCTGTTCGGCATTGGAACCAAATACTCATCCTTCCCTATATGAACGCCGATACATAATCACTCGCCTTATATCCATCTAAATATTCAGTTTTAAAATTAATAACAGGAGCTATTGTGAGGACGGGAAGGAAAGTGGGTCTCCGAAAATAACAATGAACTTCAAAAAGAAATTCAAACCCAATCGGTAAAAATTACCATGGTAGACATCGAACTAAATCCAAAGACCGGTGAAATGTGGGCATCCACCTCATAGAAACCAACTGCTGATATACAAGCGCAACGCTATTTTATGGATATGGTATTCTTCAAAGTTTCAACGTTAAAATTACATAAACGCAAACAAGTCTCGAGATTTGTCGATGCATTAGTCCGGTCAAATAATTACAAAGATGATGACATATGCCTAGTTAATCCCTCTGATACAATATTTGAAATATGTCCAAATCATTCGCACGATTTTTTTTTATAACAGTCTTGTTGTTTACAAATGCAAAATGCAAGCGCACGAGTTAATTAAAATTGAATAACTAAGACTAAAGGAAATCGAAAAAGAAATGCGGAAATAAAAGTACTTAAGCCGACCACGTGATGTATATACACCTGTCCCCAGATTTACACGGCACTTGTTTTACTCGATTTTGGTTTTACACGGTTTAGAAATAAAAATAAACAGATTTAAAAAAACTGGAAAAATTGATATTTCTCTCCACATATGGAACGTAGAAACGTGCGGGTTCACTAGAAGAGCCACCGAAGAGATGTTTTACGACCCCGGCGGATCAATATTGTGAAAATTGTTACGTCAAAACCACTCGCCGAGCTGAGGACGGCCGCTTTATTGTCTCCTTACCCTTCAAACAAGATATCGAACCCAAATCCGCCCTAGGGCCATCCCGACATATAGCATTCAGTCAATTCCTTCGAAATGAAGCAAGACTCAACAAGAATCCAACCGTAAAGGCCCAGTATGATACCGTACTTCACGAATACCAAGACCTCCATCATATGGTGCAAATCCCAGCGGGAGACGTTTCCACTAACCCTTATTACCTACCCCATCATGCAGTTCTTAAACCAGAAACTACCACAACCAAGGTGCGCGTAGTTTTCAACGCCTCCCAACCCTCAACTAATGAGATGAGCCTCAATGACTTATTGCACACCGGCGATATACAACAAATGTATCGCCAAATTTGGATCGACCCCTCCCAAACCCAATTTCAGCGAATCCTATTCCGCCCCTACCCCTCACAACCCGTGTCCAACTATGAGTTACAAACTGTTGCGTTTGGCGTAAACTGTGCTCCCTACTTAGCCATCAGCACCTTGCATCAACTTGCTGATACAGTACAATTCCAATGGTCACTAGCATCAAAAGTACTACGAGAATATATGTATGTCGATGATGCGTTGGTAGAGACCCATGATATCCCAACCACTCGAAAAACACGTGATGAGCTAATCGCAGCCCTCCACTCAGCGGGCTTCTCAATGTGAACAGCTCTTGAAATTCGAAGAAACTAATGTTACCCGCACCCTGGGGATCGGATGGAACGCCCGATCAGATGAATTATATTTCCACGTTGAAAAACCAATCATAGCCACGTCTTACACCAAACGCAAAGTATTATCTTCCATTGCCCAATTATTCGATCCAGCGGGATGACTGGTCCCAGTTATAGTCATGGCCAAAATTCGTAAGCAAATATGGCTAGATAAGGTCGGTTGGGATGATATCACTCCATCAAAACTGATCAAATGGAAACTATTCCTGAACAATATCACCTCCTGTCCTCAATGCATATCCTGCGGTGGATCCGCACCACCCCAGACAATGTAATGGAACTACATGCATTCTGTGACGCATCCCAATTAGATTACGGAACAGCGGTATACGTCCGCACCCAACACGGCTCCTGCCTCTCATCTACCCTACTTATAGCCAAACCACGAGCAGCATCAGTTCAAACCGTGTCTCTACCCAGGTTGAAACTCTGCGGAACCACACTGTTAGCAGACGTTCTGCAACCCCCACTTCAACAATTAACTGTTTCGCGTCAGCAGTTACATTGCTGGACCGACGATTGTGCTAGCGTGGCTGCAAAAGCCTCCGTGTTCATGGAACACCTAATCGACTCGCCAAAATCAGTGAGCTCGTAGGTATCCAAAACTAGCATCACGTGGAGTCACGCGACAATCCAGCAGATTTAGCCAGCCACGAAGGTTCAGCGGAATCAATGCTGCGCAACACCCTCTGGTGGACGGGGCTATCCTGGCTACGTCAGGAAAACACCACTTCATGGTCACACCCTAACGAGCAGGCACACTACGTCACAAGTAACGAATGTAAGTCGGTCCGAACCCATTTCGCCAATTTCACTCAATACGATGACCTGCTATCCCGCTTCTCTTCACTCCCGCGCGCTTTACGAGTAATGTGTTACTTGCTTCATTTTCGACAGCACGCCCAACCCCTTCCACAGTCGTATAACCTGCTATCCCGCTTCTCTTCACTCCCGCGCGCTTTACGAGTAATGTGTTACTTGCTTCATTTTCGACAGCACGCCCAACCCCTTCCACACTCGGATTACAACACATGCGATTACAAGGTCCGAAATAGAAGTCGTTAAGCAACGACTAATACTAATGGCTCAACAAGTTCATTATCCGTCGGAGTATAGCGCATTTAAGAAAACCCAACCAATTGCATCCAACAGCAGTATCCTATCACTGAACCCCTTTCTACATTCCGATCAATTGTTACGAGTAGGAGACCGGTTGTCTCCCGCTACACCACTACCCTTCGATGAGAGACATCCTTCCCTACAATTGCCAGGTCGCTCGTTTATTAATAAGTTTCATCCATCAATTGCCACTTCACGGGGGCAACCAACTGATGCTCACACTCCTAATGCTTCGGAATTGGATCCCCAAAGCCAAAAACCTCATCAAGACGACCATACACCAATGCAAGGTACGTGTATTAGACAAAAAAAGACAGGCGACCCAAATAATGGCCGCACTCCCTATGGATCGGACAGCATATGCACGGGCGAGGAGTGGCATTTCTTACCTCCAAATGCCCCGCACTTGGGAGGCTGTTGTTAAGAGCTTCAAATTATACTTTCGCAAGGTCACAGGTAACTTTAAATATAACTTCGAAGTATTTTGTACACTTCTAGTCAGCCTGCCTGAACTCACGACCCATAAGCGCTGTCAGATGACCCCACCTGCAGCCATTGACCACCGGCAATTTTTTATCGGAACCCCCCTACTCGCCGCCGTTGAAGCAGAATGTCATACCTCGAACAATTTTGTACTCGATGGAAAAGCGAGTACCTTCAGGAGTGCCAACGGCGCACTCGGTGGAAAAGAACACAACACAGCCTCCGCGAAGGTGACCTGGTCGTCATCCGCGAAGACAACCTTCCCTCAAATGAAATACGACTGGGGCGCGTCACCAAGGCGTACCCTGGACTCGATGGCAACGTACGCGTCGCAGATGTTCGCACATCTCGTGGCGTCCTAAAGTGGCCCATTGTTAAACTCGAAGCGCTACCCTCCGCGTCAATGAGCGCCGCCTAGACTAACCTTACGCAACCGAACCGCCGAAGTCATTGCGTGGCGGCCCTACGGAAGCAGTCCCCACCCAGACGAGCAGTGGCACCCAAAGACCATCACGGTCCGCCTCTACTCGACGACCAAACGAGGCCGCTTGTGCGAGCAACCATACACTCTGAATCGATGCCGAGCCTTCGCGGCCTCTAAGATCGAGGCACGACGCCAAGTCGTCAGTGAGTGCGGCTACTGCTACAATTGTCCCATCATGCACACAATTGCACCAGCAACTTCCAGTGCCGTGTGTGTCACCAGGAACATCACATCCTTCTTCATCCAGCGGGCGGTCAGATCCATGACCGCTGCTCGCTGCCCGGTGCGAGCGCCACCATGCGTCGTCTCTCAATTCGGAGAGCAGGATGCTGCGGAGACATCTGGCAGCTTGCAAGCATTCCCACGATTGGGCGCTCGGTTGCAGCCAGCAGCTAAACCGCACGTTTCTACCTTGTGTTCGAATCTAAATCATCGAGGAAGCCAGCAGCGTACCAGCATGTTTATAGTGTTAATTACTTTAACTCAGTTTTGCAATAAATATATATTGTAGTGGTAGCGTAAAACTATATACAGTGTTCAAACCAAAAGGAAAACTATATAAATAAACCGTGTTTCAACCGAATTATACACCCCCTTTATATACAGCTGTGTGTTTCATTTCTTATATGATCATACATACAGATAATATGTATGTATGCATGACCATGTGCAAAGAACCAAAACAAAAACTGCAGTTCTGCCTTATGCCAAAACTTTTTTCAAATGTAGCTTTACGCCATCTCAAATGGAACCTCAACAAGCAGAGACAAAAACTGATCTCTTCCCACGCTACTACTTCTTTATGTATTTGCATTATTTGGTTGAATATGCTGTAGTTAAAGGTGTGTGTATTACAACATGTGTGCAATACTCTATAATTATGTCACAAGGGTTAGTTTTCATGTAAGTACGTTAGTCCTCAAAGGAAATTAAAACTTATATAAAAACTTATATACGAGGGCGGATTGATATTGAAGCTACCTAAGTAGGAAAAAAAAAATTTTTTTTTCAAAAACCATTTATTTCTCAACATAGTCTCCATTTACTTCGACACACTTAGCAAGACGATATTCCAACTTTTTTATACCATCTGAATAATACGATTTCGGGAACCCCTCAAAATACGCGTTAGTTTCGGTAATCACTTCTTCGTTTGAGATGAATCTTTTTCCTGCGAGCCATTTTTTCAAGTTTGGAAACAGGAAAAAGTCACTAGAAGCTAAATCTGGACTATAAGGTGGATGATTAACCAATTCGAAGTGTATTTCACGTAATTTTAGCATCGTATCTAATGCTGTGTGAACCGGTGCGTTGTCTTGAGAAAGAGCATTTTTTTCTTCTTTACATGTGGTCGTTTTTCCTTGATTGCATCAATCAATTGATCCAATAATGCACGATAATACTTTCCTGTGATTGTGGATCCTTTTTCAAGATAATCGATGAGCAATATCCGTGTGCATCCCAAAATACAGTGGCCATAACCTTGCCAGCCGATTTCACTGCCTTCGCCTTCTTCGGAGCACTTCCACCAGCTTCCATAGTTTCGATTGATTTTTGGTTTCAGGTGTGTAGTGGTGGACCTACGTTTCATCAACAGTTCATGCAAAATGTTGAACACACGTTCATATGATATGTTTACCATTTCAACATTTGACTCGGCGATCATTCATAACGATATCGAGGATTTTCTTGATATTTTCTTCAGTAACCACCTCTTTTGGCCTTCCTTTTGATGGTATTGTTGCAGTGCTTGTTCGGCCGCGTTTAAATTCAGCAATCCCAATATTTTACCATGCAATCTCACGGAGCAGACTCACCGTAATGTTTATCGAGCTTTTCTTTTGTCTCTTTCGCCGTTTTCCCTTTCAAATAATAGTGTTTAATCACTGCACGAAATTCGCTTTTTTCCATTTTTCAAGAAACACAAAATTTGCTTACTTCAAACGACTACAACAAATAAACTAATCGATGAATTTGGGTGAAATTTTACAACTGAAATAGCAATTTCTAAAAAAAAAAGTTTTTGTGTTTGTGCTGTCATTTAGCGCTAGGTAGCTTCAATATGAATCCGCCCTCGTAAATACTGATACGATTGAATTGGTTCGAGTTTGCTTTACTTTGGTGTGTCCATTTTGCTTTTCTTAATACTACTGACATTGGTAATACTATTGAAATTTAATTCAATACTTTAGTTTTTAATGAAATTGCTTCGGTTGTGTGCGTGTTGTTTTTTAGTTATTAGAATGCACACACTATTTGTACACACATTTGTTCCTAGGACATATATACTTATATAAATATATTAATTATTTAAGTAATTGGGTATAATTTACTTTACCTTAAGATCCTTGAAAAACACTGTATTTCTGGCCCAATCTACTTGCGAAAACAAATTCTGGTCCAATACTTTGCACATAAGTTCGAAGAGATCCACCTCAACTTGATTATAAGTTTGCTTCTGCAACAGAGCAAAAAGCTGAGTTTGCCATTCCCTATCGTCTATTGACTGGACGAAGTCCCTTATCATGGGTGACACCCTACAGAGACAAAAAAAAAAACAGATTCCGGTTCAGAATTATGTAACTACTTCTTTAAGTAAACGTACCTTAACGGTTCAATTATCGAGTCAGCGGTGCTTGATGGGTGCGTTCCCGAATCAAAACTTTAAACGATTAAAAAAAATATACATATATAAGAAGACAGTTTCGATATACAGAGAGTATCGATGCATAACAAATTTCCCACCAACTGAGGAATATTATAATGGTAATTAGGAAAGAAACTATGAGATTATCAATAGTTTTAATCATATTAAAATATCATATGTACAAATTAATCATAAATGGAAATACCATAGTAATATTCAAACATTGTAATGTAAAATATTCTGTAATTTTTCCATATTTGCAGATTCTTAGTTATAAATTATTTTGTATTTGTTTAAATTCTCTCAATTACATTTCGTTTGATATTTTTATTTGAATAATACTAATAAATTCAAAATTATTTACTATTGGCAAATATTTTATTACTAGAACAGTATTTAAATAATGTAATTTAAGTGAGGATTTTAAGATTCTGCAACTAGCTTATACAGTTGGTTAAATATTTGCTTATAATAATTTCAACCTGAAAATCAATATAAATATTATGCGTTTACTCTAATAAAAAAATGTACCACAATTTTGCTTCGACTATATTTTGCAGAGATCCTGTTCCTCCCTCATGACAGTTACTAGTACCGCCTCGGTTGATACCATCGCTTGTGTTGTTGTTACTGCTGTTATTATTACTGCCACCACCACTGTTGCTATTACCAATCATCGGAGCTGCTATCACACCCGTGGTTGCATTTACTTGGCCGAGAGCAATAGCAATGGGGCTGGGTGATGAATCTGGAGATTGCGTAAGAGAGGATACCTGTAATATAACGAATAAATTATTTATTATATACACATGCTAAATACTTTTATATTACAATTGCTCAAAATACAATAAATTATATAAGTCCAATGGTAGTTGTAAAAAGAAATTAAAATTAATTATGGACTGCCGTCTTCTGTGGTCTAGTGGTACGCATGGTACACTCACACTCGTGGGGTCTTGGGTTCGAATCCGAGGGCATAGTTTCAAAAATGATTCTTTCTAAATGCTTTCCTTCGGGTTGAAAGCTTTAGTTGTTAATACTCATTCTCCCACGCCTTGCAAATATAATTAATTATGAAATACGGAATAATAATAATAATAATTATGGAGTGTGCGCTTCTATAAACAGAAAAAAATTCTAAAACATTTGAAAAATAACAAAAGAAAATAAATCAAAATCTAGAAAAACATAGTCCTTATTAACTATAAAAATGATAAGAAAGTTATACAACAGGAATTAAAAGTAAAATGGATAATATAAATAAACATTCACTGATAGAGACTCAATGGTAGAACAAATCAATTTACATATGTCGTTTTAAAAAAAAAACCAACCCTGGGGCGCTCTGAATGCAATATATGAGAGAATAACGGTTTAATATACAAAGCAGAGCTGTTCCTGCTACTACAAATAAAGTTATGCAATTATGCATATTTTATAAAATTTTAATTCAAATTTATTGAATATATTATTAACGTGTTTACTTCTAGATCTTTATGAATGTTTGAGTTTTTAGCGTACCAAGGCGCGTTGCAGATAGTTCTTAGTAGTTTAGATTGGAATTTTTGTACTTTTCCTATGTTGGAGCTGGAAGAGGTACCCCACAACTGTATTACATAGTTCCAAATTGGTTTAATGATTGAATTGAAAAGAAGAATTTTATTTCTCAACGATAATTTTGAATTTTCACCACTAAGCCCGTTTATATTAATAGCTTTGATTTTTGCTTCAATGCGTTTCATTTCTAAGTGTTTTCTCCATGTTAACCTCTTGTCAAGAAACATTCCAAGATAATTAACTTCCGTCTTTTGTGAAATGGTCTGTTCATTAATGTGAATGGAGGGACAGTTCTCTTGCCTTAATGTTATTGCCAAATGTGCGCATTTTAATTCGTTAATTTTAATCCTCCATGTCCGTAGCCAATGCTATATTTCATGCAGGTTTTTTTTCCCAGTTATTATTTATTAATATTAAACTCTAATGTTTTTTTTTTCCAATGCTAAGAACAAATATTTGAAAAAAGATGTTAATTTATAATTAATTAATTCGTAGTTAGATTTATATGTTTGCTAAGATCTATAATATATATTTCTTCCTTAAGCGTTTGGGTCCTGAATGCAGCTGCAAATTTCGGGCTAGCTCGTCTAGGTGGTTTTCCAATTTCAGAAAGTAAACTTTCTTTAGTCTGCCTATTTCTTCTTGTACACTTGGAATTCGGAGATCATTGTGAATATTTTAATTTTTGATATACCAGGGTGCTCCTGTAAGTATCCTCGATTGCCTTTTCTGTAATTTTTCTACGTTAGTAGGTGTTACAGTACCCTACAATGTAGGGCTCACTGCTATACCGAACTAAGTCATAAAAACATAATTCGAAGATATTTAGAGGTAAAGTAAATGCACTGCCATTAATTTCTGGAAAGAATATTTTAGTCTACCAAAAAAAAATTTAAAAGTTTATATTCAAAATTAACTAATGATATTAATTTAAAATAAAAATAATTTAAATATATGCGGGGACATTGGCATTAGTTTCGGCATTTTTTATTTTTCATGACTTGGTTCGGTATAGCAGTGAGCCCTCCACATGTCCAAATCGGTTTAATTATTGTTTTATACAATCGCTGATCTAGGTGAATCTAGGTGATGATATTTCACGCAGGTGTCTTGGGGGAATGGCATGATTATTTATATTTATAGCTGGGCAGGTTTCCCTTCTTAGTGTAAAGGTTATTTGCACATTTGGTTTCATTGACTTTTATTTGTTTAACCATTTAATTAGTGTGTCGATATGTATTTGTAGATTTCTCGTTGCTGTTATTGGAGTAGTGTGAGCGCTTAAGATTGCCCTGTCATCAGCAAATATTGAGGTTGTTGTCGTTGAATCGGCGGGCATATCATATGTATACAGTACAGCACGTAAAGAATTGGACCGAGGATACTTCCTTCTGGAACTCCAGAACATATTTTGTAACTACCCGAGATGTAAGTTTTATATTTCACTGTAAATTTCCTGTTTGGTAGATAACTTTGTAACAGTTTGTGTATATTTGGCGGCAAAAGCATTTTAATTTTGAAAATTAGACAGTCGTGCCAGATCTTATCGAATTCTTTTGCTATATCCAGAAAAACCGCAGCGCAGTATTGCTTATTTTCGAAGGATTTTTTTATGACTGAAACTATTCGGTGCATTTGTTCTGTTGTACTGTGTCTGGCTCGGAAACCAAATTGATGTTGTGGTATAATTTTTCTGTTTTCCAATGTAGGTAGAATTTCTTCTAGTAGCAGTTTTTCAAATAATTTCGATATAGTTGGTAGAAGGCTTATAGGTCTATAAGAATCTACTTTGGTGACGTCCTTGCCTGGCTTACCATCACAATGATCTGTGACAATTTGCATATTGTTGGGTAGTGACCACTACGTAGAATTGCATTGAAGACATGCATTAGGTGCACTACCGCTATATCAAAAATCATCTTCGGGGTAATTTGATCATGGTTCATACAGGTGGGATTGAAGATTACGAGATCCCGCCCTTGAATTAGTATGTGTGCTTAGTGTTGCGGTGTCATCTGAAAACTTCGATGACAGAAATTTTACATTTGTTGGTAGATCTGAAGTGAACATAAGATAGAGAAAAGGACCAAGTACACTCTCTTGAGGCACGCCTGCTGTTTTTTCGTAATTTCAAGAAGTGAATGTTTGGTGTTTTATTACGAGCTCTCTATCTGAAATGTAGCTTTTGAGTATAGCATGTGTTTTTTTTGCGGAAGTAGGGTTTGTATTTTGTACAATAGTCCTTCATGCCATACCTTGTCAAATGCTTGAGCTATGTCTAGAAATATGGCAGTGCTAATAATATGATAATTGGTCTATAGGAGGATACAATTGTAGGATCTTTGCCAGGTTGCTTGATTGTCATCTGGGGTACTTCCGCTAAATTTTTGGTGTGATTTTGTCTAGATCAGGTGATTTTTTTGTATTTAGTTCAGTAATTATTTTATTTATACGTTTAATATAAAGCAAATAGAGTTCTGTAATACTGTATTGTATACTGGTATTACTGTTTATTATGGGTGTATTAGGTGTAAACACATTTTCTGAATGTTGCACCAGCACATCACCTTTCTCCGTCGAGCCCACATACCGTTTGAAAATCTTATTGGCACTTCTCCATTAATAGGCGTATTAAACTTTTTAATCCCTTGCAAAGGGAGTAGTCACCTTGTTTTGTTGTTGTAAGGTTTTGAAGAGAAGTTTGTAAGTACTTTTCTTTATCGTTGGCTAGAGCACTTTTTAGCATTTTGGACAATGCGAATCGCTCCTTATCCTTCTCTTTGATAAAATTTTCTATCATTAGAGGTGTTATTGTTTTATTCATTTTAATGTTTGTATTTGCTTGACAATTAGTATCACATGACATTGGGTGGTTTTTAACCACATTTGCGTACGTAAATCGTTGAGTGTTACTGCTGTCAGCGTTGTTGTGTTGATTCTGGTTACACAAGTTTACAGCATTTTTGTTATTAGTGCTTTGTGTTGCTGGTTATTCAGTCACGCTTAGATATTGTAAGCTCCAAGAGAGGCGAGAAATGGAATTCATTGAATGCTCGGTCGAGTTTAGTCGAGTGGGAAGCCCTTTTATATTTGATATTGACAGAGAGCTGCTTTGCATTTGCGAGCTTGTTATATTTGTTGGTGTGGGCGCGTTTAAAATAGAAGCGCGAGTGTGCTCAGTGCTTACCTTTTGATGAATCGGTGTGCTTAATTTCGCATGTGCCGTAGAATCGAGAGAGACTATCTCCGTTGTATTCGGTGTGTATGTTGGTTCATTACCTATTTACAATTACGGAGGTCCCGCGGGTGTGGTACATTGATTTCGAACTTGTGTCGGTGAGCGAGTTAAGCTCATAAAGATTTGTTTTTATTTTTTTTTCCTTTTTGGGTTTCTATATGTAAAATATGAACTTTCTGTTTACTATTATTTTAGTTTACACATGAAACGGAAAGAAATGCATTAATCCACTGAAAGAAACCTTGTTTTGTTTTGGCTTTGCAATCACTTTGACAATTTATTGTTTAATTATTATTTTATTTTTGGGCAACTTTAAGTGGAGCGGCTTAAGAACACGTCACGTTCGTTTATCTAAGGCAAAATAATATATGCATATAAGTTAGTTTGTATTAGTGCTATGGTCAAAATATAGACATAAAAATTGATTATAAATTATAGCAAATGTTCGGACGACATATAAAACCATAAAAAGTGTACAGGCTGCTCTGAATTTTTCAATGATAAATATATTTGTCTCTGCCGTCCTATGGGTAGTTTTAAGCAGTCCCCTATATACAATGGTATGTTGTCTTCTAATCTCTTTCATATAGTCCTAAACATAGTATATATCTATACTATCCTATATACCTACACAACCATGTAGCCATATTTTATGTATTATTTTGTTGTACTTATAAGCACATATCTTATATATTATTTTGTTGTACTTATAAGCAGATATTGTATGTACCCAACTGAACTGCGGTTGCAGTATTGGTGAGTTTGGACATTATTTGTAACTTTTTAAAAAATTTGAATAAAGTTCAGCTTAAGAATACCTCTCCAAACAAAAATATTTGTTCTATTTAATTCAACTGGCGACGAGAAAATTAAATACAATCGAAAGATCGTTCACTAAGACAAGTGGAAATAAAATAAAAATAGTAACCGTGTCTCAAGGCTGACAGAAACAATAAAAAATAAAAAATAAATTATAAAAGAAGAACCAAATTTTGAAGTAAAAAAAATACTTTTTTCTTTTAATAAAATTTAATAAGCTTTACCTAGTAAAGACATTTTTATCTAGAAAAAACTTAAAATTTAAAGAAAACAAAAAATTTAAACCTAAAAAAGAACTAAGGGAAATAAATAATTAGTCAAGACAACCAGAATACCAAGTCAACTGATGAGCATCGATTGCAGCCACGGAAAATAAAGAAAATAAGAACTTTATCAGAAGAACGTAGAATATATCGTACCAAATCGAATTTGGGATTGGCAACTGTCGATCATCAAAACAACATTAGCAACCACAAAACGAATATAACAATAACAGCAATTAGTAGAAAAGTAAATTACCAAAACGAAAAGAAAGCAAAGGAAGCTAATGTGGTTTAACGTTTCCATCTTGTAAAAAGCTGTATTAAGGAATTTCAAAATTTGATGATACAAACCCACACCAATTACTTGATTTTATACAAGTTCAGAATTTATTACCCACTCTTGATACATTTAACGTAATCAATAAACATTTTCTACTTGACTTGTAGTGTATGAAAAGCATAATGTATATATATACACATAAACGCCAACACCATACGCGGCGTAGGCACATGCAATGTGAGCGGAGACCCAACGTAAGTACATCGAACTCTCATATAAGAATATGTACGTTATGAAGCGCGAACAGCGCGCACGTTTTTGATTACGTTGCATTCTAATGTTCGATGCCCTTGAACGAATGTACGCTGGCATTGACCGTGATACTTTCCGCTGACATTGCAAAAGCCCTCTTTATGTATTAAGAACCATATTATATACTAAGTCTTAGCACATAAGGAATTAAAAGTATAAATAGCAATAAGATTTTATCAATAAATCAGATTCGATCTGGAAACCAAACCTTTCGTTTCTCATTTAATATTTGGCTGTACTCCAGTAGTCGCCGATTGAAATTGTGCGCAAGCTCTCGCGCCGCTAAATAATACTTTGAGCCCATCTGTACATAGCGATCATATATTTCGCTTCATACACAAATATTTGGCTGTACTCTCGTAGCCGCCGATTGAAATTGTGCGCTAGCTCTCGCGCCGCTAAATTAATTAATTGAGCCCATCTTTACATGGCGATCCTGCCATCTTTACATGGCGATCCTGCCATCTTTACATGGCGATCCTGCCAAACTGGCAATTCTCTTATCGATCCTGCCAAACTGGCAATTCTCTTATCAATCCTCCCAAACTGGCAATTCTCTTATCAATCCTCCCAAACTGGCACTTTATTAAAAACCCAAAAATTTTAAACACTCCTAAAATAATTCTGAAAACTGCAATAAGAAGATGAATACCGATTTCCACCGACTATTCGAAAAATTTCAATAACTGGCAGAGCAACACATCCAAAAGGAAGACTCCTAGCTACAATCTCATACCCACTTCAAAAAAAGGCAGTAATAAGACAACATAAAATCGACCAAAGTTGTTTTCAAAATGCAGTGCGGTCCCAAAAAACTGAATATTTGTGAGCGTTCACCGAACCAACAAAATTTACGCGTCAATTAGAATGAGAGATGTTTCGAAGTGAAGAAGCGACAGGAGGAGTACCTAACCGCCAAATATGGTTTCCATCAGATGAGTGTAATACGAAAGCAACTGGCTTTGGAGATGTGGCTGTCTGATGAACTGCAGAAACTCTTTGATCCACCGGGCGAGGCCATCGAGGTAGACGACGATGAAATTTTAGATATGGACACAGATGACATAAGAATATCTTATATCATTAATTTATTGTCAGTCTGTAAACGACCACAGTCGGAAATATCGAAATTTAGCAGTGATCTTTTGGAGCGTGCTAAAACGCTGTAAACATTTAAAACTATTTTTTTATCTCATTTTCTTAAATTATTTTTGTATTTAATATAAAAGAAACTATATATATACATATATATCTTTGACTTTAATTGTAAATATTTATAAATTTAAAAAATAATAACAAAGGAAATTGTTATAATTTTAGCTTTGCATAATTTTGTCTTTAGAAACAGAGTAAGCGAAACTTCTTACACATAATTTATTTTAATATTATAGTTAAGCAACTTAATACATTTAAATATTAGTTAAGAATCTTTAATATTTTTATATACCTATACATACGAGACTTTTAATTTAATTTAAAGACCATATATAATATAAATGTTATTATTATAAATATATTAATACGGAACAGAAACTAATTGATAATTCATATACATATGTAATGGAGAAACATTAAACAAAAGCATTAGGAAACCAAGATTTAGTAAAATTTATTGCAAAATGTTGCAAAAACAACAAAAAAAATTTTGTTATGTAAAATCGCAGATTAAAATGAAATAAATTTAGGGCTTAAATTTTAATAGTAAATTCACAAAAACAAAATTTTACATTAAAGTTTTGAACAGAAAATATGTGTAGTTAAACCAGTAATTAAAATGAAATTTTAGCAATTTTATATAGTCAAAAAAATTTACAGTTGCCACTAACCATTAGTATCACTTTTTACAATGACAAGAATACCATTTTGATTTTGACATACTACAAAGAGGAAAATCAAATACCAACGCAGACGCACTTTCCAGAATCAAAATTGATTAAGAAACTTTAAAACAAATGATTCCTAAAGAAACCGATGAAAAAGCTAAAAGAACATTAATTATAACAAGGGGAATGGCTGCCAAAAAACATGCAGACCAACAAAAACAAGTAAAATACAAAACCCAAGAGAAGTCTGATCAACTTCATATCTGGGACTGTACATCTATTACTGACGTCAGATACATTACAAAATTGAAATTTGAAAAAGCGAACGATATAAATATGAAGAGTCCTCAATTAATCTATGAAAAAGATAAGAATATATTGCGCGTAAGGTACAACGATAATCCACCGAAATCCGTTTCGATTCTGGAGAAGTTGTCACCTCTTAATACAAAAACTATGCATAGTAGATCTAGTGATAACTATACGAAATACGTTTCGATTATGGAGAAGCTAGCATCTGAAATAAAAAAATTAAAAGTCGAAATTTTAGCGCTATCGAATAAAGATATAATTTTTGAAGGTATACAAAAAGAAGAATTTAAAAATATATTTAACAAGCTGCAAGAACAGCAAATTAAAGAAAATCGTTTCCCATACAAGATTATTATATATGAACCCCCTAAAATAATTGAAAAGAATATAATTAAATATAAATTAATAAATGAATACCACAACTCAACACATGGAGGACACCTTGGTATAAGAAAAACCACTCTAAAACTAAAACAAAGATATGTGTGGAAAAATATGAGTCGAATGGTGAAAGATTTTATAAAAAACTTTGACAAATGCGCACAGAACAAAATAACTAAACATATACACGAAAAAGAAATAATAACAGACACACCTAACACTAGTTTTGAAGTATTTGAAATAGACACAGTTGGACCACTAAGAATCTCAGACAGATTCAGATACATACTCACAATACAGTGCGAACTGACAAAATTCGTAATAGCTCACCCAATAGAAACCAAAGACGCTAAAACCGTAGCTAAAACAGTAATAGAACAATGTATCCTAAAATATGGCCATTTTAAGACATTAAAATCAGATAGAGGCACTGAGTTCACAAATGAGCTCATGCACAACATTTGCAAATTACTAGACATTGAACAACAATTCTCAACACCATACCATCACCAAACATTAGGATCAGTAGAAAGAAATCACCGCGTATTAAATGAATTCATGTTATCTTTTACCAACGACTATGACTGGCACAATTGGATCCCGTTCTATACATTTGCATATAATACAACCCCCTATGTAGACACACAATATACGCCTTTTGAGCTTGTATATGGCAAATTACCACACCTCTCAAGTACTGACAGCCAAGAAAATCCAAAAATATACAATACAACTACGCTAACGAACTCAGAATTAGATTACATTATTCAATAAAAAATGCAAAAGCATTAATCGAAAAATCGAAACTACAAAAAAGTATTGTAACACAAAAACACATAAACACACTAGATTTAAATATAGGAGATATGGTATTAGTAAGAAATATGAATAGAAAGAAAAACCAAAAACCCTACAATGGTCCTTATAGAGTAATTGAAAATCGGAATGTAAATTGTCTATTAGAAATAAAAGGAGAAATAAAAGAACTCCATAAAAACTTATTAAAAAAATATACACCATTGTAAAGATAAAGTAAAATTTTAAGTAATTGATAAACCATTAATACTTTTATAAAAAAAAAAATTTTTTTTTGTTTAAACACCAACAAAATTTTGTTTTCCCAATAGGATAAGGGTGTAGTGTATGAAAAGCATAATGTATATATATACACATAAACGCCAACACCATACGCGGCGTAGGCACATGCAATGTGAGCGGAGACCCAACGTAAGTACATCGAACTCTCATATAAGAATATGTACGTTATGAAGCGCGAACAGCGCGCACATTTTTGATTACGTTGCATTCTAATGTTCGATGCCCTTGAACGAATGTACGCTGGCATTGACCGTGATACTTTCCGCTGACATTGCAAAAGCCCTCTTTATGTTAAGAACCATATTATATATGTATGTATTAAGAACCATATTATATACTAAGTCTTAGCACATAAGGAATTAAAAGTATAAATAGCAATAAGATTTTATCAATAAATCAGATTCGATCTGGAAACCAAACCTTTCGTTTCTCGTTTAAAATTTGGCTGTACTCCAGTAGTCGCCGATTGAAATTGTGCGCAAGCTCTCGCGCCGCTAAATAATACTTTGAGCCCATCTGTACATAGCGATCATATATTTCGCTTCATACACAAATATTTGGCTGTACTCTCGTAGCCGCCGATTGAAATTGTGCGCTAGCTCTCGCGCCGCTAAATTAATTAATTGAGCCCATCTTTACATGGCGATCCTGCCATCTTTACATGGCGATCCTGCCATCTTTACAGACTATATTAAAAACAAATGCATTCGTGGTAACGAATTGGCTGACACCGCTGCCGAGGATATATTCATTACGCCCACACTAACAAACCCAACATTTGAACAAAATTACATCAACCGTCTTATTAGAAAACAGCGACACATTACCAACGCTAAGATGTGGAGCACATACAATCACCACTACGCATCCTTTAATCCGAATCGATGCAAACCACTATATCCTGCTGCTGCTAATAGCTTCGCCATCAAACCATTACTAAACTACGTATGGGGCTCACAAAATTAACACACGATCATTTGCTCCGTGTGACAGATGTGAACTGCTGCCCATTTTGCAATTGTCCTGTTTCAATTGATCACCTGTTAATTTATTTTTTCATCACCTGAAATTGGTTTTTTCATGACACTCATCCCTCTGATTTGTTAAAACTCCCTAATACAGATAATATTACTAAAATGTACAATTTTAAAAAAAATACGAATCTATTATACCTTCTTTTAATCCTTATAACTACTATAAAATATCATATTATTTTTTTATTTAAATTCTGTTAATACAACTTTTATTATAATCAGCCAGCCGAAAGCATAAGTTGCTAGTGCTGCTAAGTTCTTTTATTTATATTTTAATTCATTACTTTCATGCTAAATAAATAAAAAAATAACGAGTACACAAGTCTGAAGTCGGGTTTGTGAGGAAGATAAATCCCCAATAATTTGTCTTCCCACATATACTCAACTAAATTCAAACATTAACGACATGTCTTTTCCAGTGCAAAGTAAGGAAGGAGCTTGAAGATGAAATTCGTCCACTGACAAATTTCACTCACACAAAAAGTTTGCTTATTCAAAAATATAAAAGAACAAAACTAGGCGACAAAAAATGTATCAAGTCTAAAAAATGCGAAGAATCTGGCAGTCACGCGTGTTCCAGGATTCGCTTTGAACACTTTCAGAAGTCACGCGTGTTCCAGAATTCGCTTTGAACACTTTCAGAAGACACGCGTGTTCCAGGATTCGCTTCGAACACTTTCAGAAGTCACAATTCGCTTTGAAGACTTTCAGAAGTCACGTGTGTTCCAGGACTCGTTTTGAACACTTTCAGAGGTCACGTGTGTTCCAGGATTCATTTTGGACACTTTCAGAACTCAAGACGTGTGTTCCAGTAAATAAATTGACTCTTTATTTTAAATTAAAAGAAAGAATTGTAGCAGTCGAGTATTTAAAATAAAAATAATTTAGATACGAGACGTTGATAGTCTGTTCACGAACCCGGACAGCGTTGAGCATACCCCGGTTCCGAAAAAGTTCGTGACAGGTTAGGCCAACTTCGAAATACCCTTTACCTTTCCTTGTGCGTGCGAGTTCAACAATGGGGATGTTTTCTTCATAAATCATCATTAGAAGTATATCTACGGTAAATTTCGGTAGGGGACCTTGAATTGATAATATCGACCGCATTTCATGTGTGTGGCTTTGTAGTGTCAATATACGTACTAATATATAATTTCTTCAAAAAATATTGTATAGGTCGTAAGTTATAATAATATGTCAATAGTGGGCGTGGCTGTAAAAATAACACGCCCATTTTTTGTGAGGTGTTTATTGCAAGTACCCGCCACCTTCCTGTGAGATTACGTTGATAAATCTTTAATAATGATTTTTGATTAATTGTGGGCGTGGTAGTAGTAATAATCTGTGCATATTTGGAATGCATATTAGCAGACCCAATGTATACATCTACCAATTTGTATTCATATATCAGCACTAGAAGCATAGTTAGGGAAATTGTTTTTAAGTTGGCGTATCCTTCATCTGAGCGACCCCGAATCTTGTATATGGCTTTGTAGGGTCCATATACGTATTAATATAAAATTTCGTCCAAAAATACTGTAAAAATAACCCGCCCGTTTTTTATGTGATGTTTAATGTTAATACCCGCAACCTTCCTGTGAAATTTCGTTGAAAAATCTTTAATAGGAACACAGTAATGAATTTTGGCTAATTGTGGGCGTGCCGGTAGTATTATGATCTCCATATTCCGCACACAAACTATTATGGACCCCATGCATATTTTTGCTAATTTTTATTCCGATGGCATCAATACGAACATAGGTAGGCTAATTTTAATTTTAGATCCGAAATTTCCATACATCAAAAGTGGGGATGTCTTTTCCGTGGTCAACCCTATTTATTGCAGATAGCTTTATAATCTCCACATGTTCCTCTTCCCGTCAAATTTCGTCCATAAATCTCTACCAGATCTTAAGTTATTAACATCTGTTAATAGTGGGCGTGTCAGTTAATATATACCGCCCACTTTATTCATAGTGTTTAGTAGGGCCCACGTCTCCATATCTGGCAAATTGCGTCACTATTCCATCAACTGGACCGAAGTTATAGTCATTTTAAAAAAGGTGAGAAAAGTTCCTTATATGGCAGGTAGGCGTGGTCTTTGTCCAAATCGCCCCATATTGCAATCTATTTCTGTATCTTTGTCCAGACTATACTTTTGCCAAATTTCATTAAGATAGCTCTAACGGTGTAGAAAAATAAATAAAAATGGCTTGGAGAGTGATTCTGATCCTATCTGTATAGATCTGTGTCCATACCTACCATGCCTTCATTCATTGCAACCCCTCTCAAAAGCACAAAATTAGTATACCCTTTTTACCTTTTTAAAGGTAAAGAGTATAAAACCAAATGTGTTAAGAAAGCATACAGAGGCAAGGGAACCCATCGAATTGGGATGAAATAAAAGATATAATAAAAATCAATTTTGGAGACAAATAAAACTGCAATGACTTTATGGATAGGTTCAAAAATCTAAGACTTAGCGAAACAATTGAAAAGTACTTTTATAAACTAAATAACCTAATTAACAGAATGCACAACAAAAACTGAACGCACAGTGAGGACATGTGTACAACCGACGAGATAAATATAATAGCGTTGAAAATTTGTTGGGAAAACCTCCCAGAACCAACAAAAACAATGATTTTTGAAAATTATTTTAGAGAACACGATGGATCTAGACTGTGGAGTCCAAAAATACCTCTCGTACTCCAGGGTGTCATGCGACCCGTGCCCATTGGATGGTGGGCAGCCAGGGGTAACCGGCTGTCTGAACACTGAGCCACACTGAGCCTCACTTACACCTGGTCGGCTCAGCGAGTATTGTGACCTTACAGTGTTAGGGGGTGCTATGACACGGCGGCCCAAGTAACCCCCACACTCGTGAGAACTTATGGACAAAAAATTAATAGCATAAACACTAAAAAATAATGGGAAATTAACCTGCATCACAACTGGCGGGTGGGTCCAAGATACCGACCGCCAGGCGAAAACGACCAAAAGAACGGACGGAAACAAGGACACCTACCGACGGGCTCAACAGAGAAAAAGATCTGAACCAAAAGGAAAAGCTGCCACTGCCGGGGGCATAGTAGGATCCATAACTACACCAACGGCATCCACAAGTACTGGTCTGGGCAGTGGGCTAACCAAAAGCAGCACTAAAACAGGAGGCCCAGACTCTCATCTACCGTCGAATATGTGACGGTTTCGTGACATCTGCAAGACGACAGGCTTAAGCGGCGCCAGAGCGAAGTGGTACATGAGGTACGTAAAGGAGGGTTTGACACACGATGCGGCGAAAGAGAAAGCCCTGAATAGTGTCAAAACTATACTGCCAAGTGAAGCTCGAAAACGGAATGCCACAGAGGTCTCTCCTCTGACGAATAATGTGGTGAAGAAGAAGGAGGATAAACGCATTCCTGTAAATATTGCAGCCAGGGGATCCGTTGCCAGCTATGCTAATGTAGCCAGGACCATCAGAATGGCTGACATACCCAAAGCATTTCCCGAGCAAGTCCTTTCTCGAGAGAAACTCGGAGTAATTGAAGAAGCGTTCGTAGACGCTTTGGCAAAGGGGTGGAAAACTGTTATAGCCTTTGAAGGTATATACTTCCATCCAGGGCACATACTGGTGGACTGCCTCGGCAAGGAAACTGCGGAATGGCTGCAGGAAGTAGTCTCTAAACTACCTGGCTGGAAGGGAGTAGATCTGACGACGTGCCTGGGTGACAACCTACCAGGAATACACCTCATGACGGTCTACTTGCCCCAGGTTGCAGGTAGGGAAGACGGTACGCTCCTAAATATCCTCGTGACCCAGAACAGTGGCGTCCATACCTCGTTTTGGAGGATTTTCAAGAGTAAGGAGGAAAACAATGGTAAGCTTCTAACGTTAGGGATCGGCGACAAATCTGAAGACGCTATAAAGAATCGCGGCAGCTTCCTGCACTACAGATTTGGACGGGTGGCTGTACACCTACATAAACCTTGGATTGGAAAGGCGGCAAAAAGCGCTTCAACTGAGACAATACAACTAGTTTTACCTGCGGATGTCGCAACCAAGATGGCTGAGGATATTGCGGTATCTAATGTTACCGAAGAAATCAGCGGTCATGAACGTGAGGGTGATGAGAGTCTAGCCCAAATACAGCTGGTGGCCACGTGTATGTCTGTAGACACCGCGTCAGAGGACTACCAAACTCTGACGGAAGAGGACGAACCCATGCAGTAGATGGAATGACCAGCACCAGGATGGCACAAATAAATCTGCATCACGCTAGGGCCGCTTCCGCGGCTATTACGAGATGCTTCACCAAGCAATAACTTGGGAACTGGTGGTGGCGTCAGCATACTTCCCAGGAGCTGTACCTTGCGCTCCTTCGGCCGCAGTCATTAAACTGGTGGAGTATGTTGGGGTTGGTGTCCTTGCTTGTTTGGCGGGGGACGTCCTGTCGCGGTTCGCTGGGCGCGTAGCTGTAAACTTTAAAGCCATAACGTTTTAATTGAAAACCAAACAACCACTTTAAGATTAAAATCACAAGAAGCTTTATTCTTACGAAAACTAAATCTTATATACTATTTCTTTACACCTATCTCAGTCTGTAAACTGACCTTTCTGGTGTTCCAGTTCCGCACCTGCTAATTGGTGTCAGTTGGTCAAGCCAACTGACCTACTACAAAAGTGGCGACGGTGCATTACGCTGCCCTCGTCGACTCGACTGCGGAACTGTAATACCCTAAAAGTTTACATAGTAATATTTCACAAACCATTTTAGCTTAAAATACTTAGACCCTAAAAGTATGTCTTATTGTTAAACAATTTTAGCACATGCTAATCCCGCAGAGTGTGGCATCTATTAGGAGTCGATGCTGTGAGTCAACTACACGTAGGTAGCTTGGTTCTAACTCACAACAAGTACTGCAACTCCAAAAAACTGCCATTGTTGTTAGGATGTGACGCCAATGCGCATAATGAAATTTGGGGCAGCTCCAAGAACACCAGTGCCTATTTGAATTCAATGTCTGATCACCGAATTATTAGGTTCGACATTGGGGTTCATCAGCCCAGAGTCATTAACACAAGAACTCCCAGGAAAACAAACTGAGAGTCCTTTTTTAGGAACCTTATGTACACAATATCAACCAGGTAAGTCTGGACAAGGAACTCTCTCGAACTTGAAATAGCGGTTGAGGAGCTAAATAAAGCCATAATAAACTCATATGAAACTAGCTCCCGTACGAACAAAGTTAAATCCACCAAGGACTTGTCCTCGTGGACTGATAAGCTTTCAAATCTTAGGGTTAATGTAAGTAGACTATTCAACCGGGCTAAAAGCAAAGGTAAATGGGAGGAATATACGGTGGCTCTCACTAACTATAACAAGGAAATTAGAAGAGCCAAACGTACAAGTTTCAGGAAATACTGTGAAGATATCACTGAAACTCCGGAAGTTAGCCGGCTGCACAAAGCTCTAGCAAAGGGACACACTATCTAATCACTCACTCTTACAAGGGATGATGGTAGCCATACTGAAAATTAGGAAGAAGAAGCTATGCTTCTCCTGGAAACTCAGTCCCCAGGGTCCTTTGTACGCAATGAAGAAAGGGCTAGTGCTGGCACAGTACACAGATGATATGGAGAGTAGGTTTCCGTTGGCATCTCGGGTCTTGCGGGGGTCAATGTACGTGGATGACGCATTGATCGGCACCCATGATGTGGCCACAGCCATCCTAACGCGGGATGAGTTGATCGCGAGTCTAGGGTCAGCGGGTTTCACCATGAGAAAGTGGGCGGCAAATTCTGCAGCCAGTCTTGCAAACCTCCTTCCGGAGCATCTACTCCGAGAGGATTTTCTCAAACTAGAGGAGACTAGTGCCACCAGCACATTGGGCATTAGATGGAATGCGCAGGGGGACTGGTTCTATTTTCATGTGGCGGAATTGCCACTTGAGGCGACATACACCAAGCGCAGAGTGCTGTCGTTAATCGCCAAACTTTTCGACCTAGCGAGGTTGGCGCCAATCGTCATCACCGCGAAAATCTTGATGCAGCAAATCTGGTTGGATCAAATAAATTGGGATGACCCACTTACTCCCGCCACCTTAACTAGGTGGACTCAATTTTTATCGCAATATCAAGCAATCTCCCAAATTTGCGTACCTCGCTGGGTACGATCTGCTCCTGATAGCGATATCGAATTTCACGCGTTCTGCGACGCATCACAGCTGGCATACGCGGCAGCCCTCTACGTTCGGTGTAAAGGACAAGATTCCATCTACTCACATCTGCTGGTGGCCAAATCGAGGGTAGCTCGCTCCTTTGAAAATGGTCTCGCTTCCTCGGTTAGAATTATGCGGGGCGACATTGCTGGCGGAACTTATATCTCCCCTCAAGCCACTTTTGAACATCTCGGACGAAAACTTGATGTGTTGGACTGACTCCACGATTGTTAGCATGGTTGAGGAAACCGCCCCACTTGTGGAAGACATTTGAGGCGAATAGAGTCACCACTATTACCAATAAGGTAGGGGTGAATCGCTGGCGTCATGTCCGCTCTGAAGATAATCCATCGGATTTGGCAAGTAGAGGAGTATCCCCTGACGGACTACTCAACAACACGCTTTGGTGGGAAGGACCAGCATGGCTCCAGCTTGACAGGGAGCACTGGCCACCATTGCTAGAAGAGACCCTGATCGCGACTGAAGAAGAGCAACGCCCTGCTAAGTGCCACATGGTATATGTGTCCTCTAAGGACGACCCAATTCTGCGGCTCTCCTCATTACCTAGAGCTTTGCGTGTGATAGGTTTCGTTCGCCGATTCATGTGCTACTGTCGTCCAAAGGGCCGAGCAGTGACCCCAGATCGAGGGGTCCTAATAACGCGGGGGGAAATTGATGAAACTACAACTCGCCTCAAAGTGTTGGTTCAACAAATGTACTACCCAAATGAGTATCGAGAATTAACTGAGCGAAGACCGCTGCCCAATTCTAGTCCTATCCTTAGTTTGAACCCCTTCATCCATTCGGACGGGACCCTGCGCGTCAACGGAAGGCTCGCTTTGACTATCCAGTTGCCATTCTCCGAGCGGCACCCCATCATCCGACCCTACTATAGTCACTTCACCCGCCTGGTGGTGAAATTCATCCATGAGGTATCCCTTCACGGGGGGAATCAATTAATGTTGCGTTTAATCCGAACCCAATATTGGATCCCGAGAGCGAAGACGCTCATCAAAAGCACGATCCTGCAGTGTAAGACGTGCGTGCTATTCAAGAAGAGTCAAAGGAGTCAAATTATGGCGGCTCTCCCCATAGAGCGAACAACATGTACCAGGCCATTTACCTATACGGGAGTAGACTTTGCAGGGCCGTTTGATATAAAGAGCTATCAGGGGCGAGCGTGCCGGGTGACCAAGGGGTATGTCTGCATCTTCGTGTGCTTTGCTACAAAAGCAGTACACCTCGAGGCGACTTCTGACCTCAGTACTTCTGCGTTTTTAGCGGCGTTCGCTCGGTTTGTTCCACGTAGGAGGTCCCCATTAAAAATCTACTCGGATAACGGCAGGAACTTTGTGGGGGCGGAGAAAGCATTAAAGCTTGAATTCCAGCGGGTCTTTCGGGAAATGCGGGAGAAACCCGTATCAGGGCAGCCCCTCAATCGGGTTGAGTGGGAGTTCATTCCACCATACGCGCCACATATATGGGGTCTTTGGGAAGCGGCGGTTAAAAGTTTCAAGCACCACTTTAAACGCATGGCAGGGCAACTAAAATTTACTCAGAATTCTTGATTCTTCTAGCTCGCGTTGAGGCGTGTCTTAACTCGCGGCCCATCAGCGCTCTCTCAGAAGATCCCACGGATTTACAGGCACTAACCCCAGGCCATTTCCTGGTGGGTGGACCTCTGTTGTCGCCCGCAGAACCTGAGGAGGCGGTTCCATACCTTTCAATTATGAACCGGTGGCAAAAATTGCGTGCACTCGCTCAGCAATTCAGTGCGCGCTGGAAAACGGAGTATCTCCTGGAATGCCAGCGACGCAGCAAGTGGCGAACCGTGCAAGAAAACCTTAAGACCGGAGACCTCGTCATTATATGGGAGACAACTTAGCGCCGCAGGACTGGCGCCTGGGACGAATTACCCACACGCATCCAGGACCCGATGGGAAAGTGCGTGTCGCAGATGTGCGGACAGCAAGAGGCGTACTCACCAGACCTCTTACTAAGATGGTGATACTCCCATTTGAGCAGCCCCCTCCCTTGCGAGGGGAAGCGTAAACCTTTTATATATTTCCCTTATGCCATTCTGTACATCTCGATCGTTGTACCCGTACTAATGCCGTTCTTTTTTTTGTCTCTCCCATCTAGCTTGCATCAACCACAACCGGGACTAGGCCGAAGCCAACATATTGAACGCCCGCCAGCTTCCACCCACGGACTGCGGCATCTGCTCGTGTCCCCACCGCCCGACGTGTGGCAACCACCGCCACCTGAGTTCCACAAGTTGTGGAATTGGTTGGCCGGAGCGATCGCGGCAGAAGAGCGCCCTGACACTCATGCACCACCGGCACGTCGGCCTCGGGGTCCACGAATCCGGCCACGTTCCCCACCGCCGCTATGGTTCCTGCCGTGCCCGAAAGGGGCGAAACCAGCCACCGCCACTGGACGGTCGACAGAGGCGAAACCGGTCCTCGCCATGGGCCCTTCCACCGGGGGATCACGACGTCCCGCTCAACATCAGGACACTGGGGGAAAGCCAGCTCAGCAACATCACCCCACAGTATCAACGCGGCAGTGCGAACCACGTCCTCGCGGGCTGCACCTAAGTTCTGGCGCTCTCGGCTAAAGGACGAAGGGACCATGTGATCCGGCGGACGTTGTTTTTCCGGTGCCTCGGGATCACGCACATGGCGTCCTCGTGCCAGGAGCCGAGGTGTGCCAGATGCGGACGCGGACACCACATCACCCTCCACGGATAAGGGGGAGAGGGAGAGGTTCCGGCATGGGGTCTCCATTGCAGTACTTCGCTTGTGACTTTCATCAACTCTACGTTTGGGGCGTAATCAAAGTTTATTATATTTTCTTTTTGTTTACATTTTTGCTTTTAGCTGTGTATATTTTTTTTATTAATTTATTAATTTATTGAACTGTAAAATTAAATAAACATGACGTGTTTACGTCCACCATCTTCAGAAATAAAAAAACATTATTTCAATCACAGATTAGACATACAGATAGATATGCTTCGCTACTGGATTTATTGAAAATAATAAAAGAAGTTCTTAATCCTAACATAAATAACGGTATTCATTACAGTTTTTAAACTCTAGGCAAGGTCCAGAATACATATATATTAAAGGGCTGCATGAGTACACTCGAAGCCGGTTTCAACTCAGTCATCTCTTTTACACTGCACTGCACTGTTTTGTTCTCAGCAACTGAATCGAATGAGTGAGAGGCACAAAAGCATACAAAACAAACCAGTTGAAGACATTAGAGAACCATTACTTCACTGCTTTATAACACTAGTGTCAGAGAACACACTAAAGGCACAGCACAGTCAAGGCAATGAAATAAATTGCAATAACACTGAATACAATGAATCATTTTTACTCTCAGTTTACTGCCATAGGTTCTTATTTAAAAATATTGAGATTTGTGTGGTTATATACAGTTTTATATATGTAATTAGTTTACCTTTAAATATATGGAAATAATTAAAGAAATTTGTACTTTTAGATATTAAATTTCTTTATTTAAAGCAGAAATTAACAAAATATCACACTTCATGACTTCATAATATTGTAAGTACGAAAAATATATAAAAATATGAATAAACTAAATAAATGTTAAATTAAATTAGTTATTAAATCATCTTTGTCAATATTAGAATGAAGAAACATGATTTCATTAACAGAATCTGGATTTGAGCCGATTACACTACGTTTTTCGGAAATCAAGTGCCTAGCTTTTGAAAAGCTTCTCTCCGCACTGCTAGCTGGAATTGCAAATATTGCGAAACTTACTTTGTATAAAAACGGAAATTCATTTTGATGTAAATGCCACCACTGAAGTACATTAAAATCATCATAATAATTGACATTTATATTCTGATAAGTTTTAATTTCGTTGCTGATTTCCTCCTGTGAGCTGTTCAACTCAATCGGTTGTACGAAATCTTTCTTTGTTGGAACTAAAGATTCGGATATGTTTTGATTATCTTGTTCAATTAATTCGTCAATATACAAAGTCATAAAATTCTTGCATCCAATTGTATGTTTTGTTTTGCATAATCCTCAAAATATATTAATTTGCTTGCTGGAGGAAACAAAAATAATGCAACTTTATGATAGATACTCAAGTTTTCCAAAACAACAGTATCTATCATATAGCTCAACTTTTCTTTAAATATTTTGATAACATTTACATCGGCTATATCGGGATTACAGGTTTTTTTTAAATTGTTTATATGGACAAAAGTTAAATGAAGAGTTGGATAATTTTCCCCTTCTAACTCTTTTGAAAATTCTTCAAAAGGTTTTAAAATTTTAAGCATTGCTATTATATAATTTAAATTAATATTATCTGCCCTACAAATCTGATTTGTTTCTTGAAGAATATTTATTATTTCAATCCAGTTGTTGTCTAGCAAATAGTATACTGTGTTCCAGCGTTTTGGAAAAAAACTTTTTAAGGAAGAGTTTAAATCTGAATTACTACCAGACTCTTGCTCGCTTTCGTTAATAATTTTTCGAAAAATATTCCACACCTTACTTTGCCCTTTTTGGCACTGATCTTAAAATCATTTTTTTTTTATTTTTCCTTTGATCATAGCGTGACTTAACTCACTACCGATCACTCCATTATCAATCGATTCAATTGTGATTATTGAATTAGTCGACTAAAAATTACCGAAATAACAATTTAAATGTATTTATTTGACATTTAGAGTATTCAGTTTTTTATATAATTAAACAACTTACAGCATCCAATTCCATTTTTAGTAGCAGAAACGAAAAATCTAATGTTATTACTACATATAAATTTACTCAAGTGTCAACATTTAACTATTCTTTTGCGTAATGATGCATTGCATTCAGTGTATTCAGTGTTTTTAATACCGTTAGGCATGACAATACTTTGAAAGTATTGCTAATAGTGACAATGAAAGAGAGCAAGCAGTACATGCATTGTGGAGAGAAGCAAATGAGTATTGACTGCTATTGCTTTTTCGTTTTAGTGTTGTTTAAATATTGATCTTTTACTGTAGTGGTTGCTAGCGAAATGAGTACACTCCACCGATTCACACTGTGCGTAGGGAGAAATTAATGTACTCATGCAGACCTTTAATATATATTTGTTTGTTATATATTACTACTACAGTATCCAAATCAGCTTGCTCTATTTTTTCGTTAAGCTTTGCGAATGCGCTCCCTAATCTTTTACTTGCTTTTACAATAAACACGTTAGGCAAGAAAACGTTTTTAAAAAAAATTTTTTTTTACTTCCCAATATAGTCTCCTTTCAGCTCGATAAATTTATTCCAGCGATATTCAAATTTTTTCAAGCCATCCAAAATATATGATTTGTGGAACCTCGCAAAATAGGCCTCTATTGCGGTGATGACGTTTAACGTGAATCGCTTTCCACCAAGCCATTTTTTTTTTGTGTTTAGAAACAAAAAGAAATCGCATGGGGCCAAATTTGAAGAATACGGTGGATTAGGCAGCAACTCGTAGCGTAATTCGGTCAGTTTTGCTGTGGCGATTACGGATGAGTGAGCTGGTGCGTTGTCTAGGTGAAAGACCACCGTTTTGCTCGCCAAATGGGGCCGTTTTTTCATCAATTCAGCATCGAATCGGTCTAAAAAATAGCATTAGCAATATTGTTCTTTAAATGGTAGCTAAAGTAAGCAATGCCTTGCGGAAATGAAATAATAACACAGGAGAACAAAAAAAATTTTTTTTCTGCGTTTTCTTTTATGAAATCAATTTAGATACATAAGATTATGAAGCACTCGGTTTATAAATTATTTTATTTGAATAGCCTCTGGTGCTCATGATAAACTGTTCTATAAAAAATACACGTTTTTTACTAATCTATCCTCATTAACGTACCTTTTCCGTACAGCAACAACAACAATAATTGCGCGCGGGATTCCGACAACAACAACACCCGAAAATCTCAGTTAAGCCCAACCTAACTATGCTACCATTTAATAAAGTGCTGACGCTGCACAAGCGCCAAGCATTGCACCACATTGTGAAACTGTGAGAATGCAGGCTAACGAACTTCCACAAGGTGCCACAGCATACGCGTATCCGGCGGAGCCACTCCATTGCACATCGTGGGAACGGCAGTTGTCATTGTTAGGCTAAGTTATTTTAGCAGTTAAGGTAGAACCAAAATAGACGAGACGTAAAGATAGCGATTGGACGAACGTCTGCACTCGCTACGTCGATTTGGATGGATGGCTTTTTACATATATTCCGAGCTCATCCCCCACAGCGGCGATTAAATTGAAGCAAAATTCCGTCATTTTAATTTTGATTTCTTTAAAAAAGAACAATCGTGTCAACAAAGAAGCTGTTGTGACGAGTAGCAGACGTTTGCAGTTCGGTTCTTACGGAACCGACCATCACGTATAAATGTTTCGTTCAGTTTCGATCAAATACGTACGGCTATTTTGGCTATTAACATTGATTCACATATGCTTGAACTTAATCGTTACGTCTCGTCTATTTTGGTTAGCCCTTTAGTCTTAATTTGAAATTAAAGCGGTCAAGTTTATAAAGTTAATTTACCATTGTTTTATTTCGGTGCGTGAGACTGGCCGATACCTCAATGGCAATGGCCATGGTATCCGCCAGCGGTATTATTTTGTGCGAGTCCTGGAAAGAACTCCGTTAACTTCTCCTTCACAAAAAAGAACATAAGCTTTGCTTAAGGGAAACAATAACAACAACTGAGAAACTTCTTAGCAAAAAACTGCTGAAGCAGTAGTAATATTCATTTAAAAAAATGGGAGAAAAAACGATAGTGAAGAGTGAAACTTAAAAACTGAGATAGTGAAACTTAAACAATACTTTTTTAACTTATTGAGCGTTATTGTTAAAAAAAGGATGAGTTCTTCACGAATGTCTTGTGTTAATAATACCGACCATTTCTGCTACATACGAGTATGTGGTAAATTTTGTCAACAAAAGCAACAAAGGAATATAAATAAATTTGTAAAACAAAGTTATCGGGCATATTTTGGAAAACAACTTGGACAACAAGACAAATGTTGGGCCCCACATTTTTGTTTGTAAAACTTGTGTGGAGTCACTTCGATATTGGAATCAAGGAGCACGAAAAGGGCTTCAGTTTGGAATACATGACATGGACACAGCCAAGAAACCACCTTTTGTGCTGTGAATGTAAAAGTTATGAACTGATATAAAAATCCGTCTTAGGTTTACTCAAACGTACAATCCGCTAAGCCACCAACGCTGCATAGTGAAGATTTGCCAATACCGGTATTTACTTCCTTCTCAGACGATTACTGGGATGATGTTGAAATGATAGATAGTCAGAGTAATATTGTAGTGATATTTGTGGGCTTTTAAATTTAATGGGCCTTCTAGTATACAAACCAATAAGGCTTCTCGAAAATACATCCATATTTCACGTATGACTACTACCATGAAATTTCAGACCTTTTCATCCAATATCGTGAAGAGTTTGAAATCGCATGGATGCCAAGAACCAGCACCCATCATCCAGCACCTACAACGCCAGCAGACCGTACTCATTCAAAGGAAGTAAAACCTCGCCTAATCAGGCATCTACCATTAACCCAGGAGAATTATGAGCAGGGAGTGCTGGACTCCACACTACTTCAACAAATCATAGGACACTCAAAGCTATCACCAGAAAACACATCCTCAGGAGCAATAAAAAACCTCCATGATATTGTAACAGAAAACATCTTGGCCATCAACAATATAGGAGTCAACACATCCTCGTGGGCTTGTCGGCATCTCAAGGCCATGTTTTGTTACTGCCAGAGTAACCAACACAGCAAGCAACGGACAGACAATCGAATGAGGTCAGAGCCATCTTAGATTACGGCTCACAGGTGAACTTAGTGACCAAACGGCTCAACAAGCGGCTAGCAATTACTCCAAGCAACGCAACGCTCCGCATTGAAGGCATTGGTCACAGCAGAACAAACTCCAACCCAGTGCGTTAACATGCAACTCCAGTCACGAACAAGCAGTTTTTCTACAAGTTTAGAGGCATTCGTATTGCCAGATTTTGTCCCAATGCAACCGGCACAATCTGTGAACAACTCATCATGGAGAATACCGAAAGAAGTGTTACTAGCCGATCCTCACTTCACACGCCTAGTCAAAATCGACATTTTGCTTGGCGATGAATTTCACCATCATCTACTCCTACCTAACCGAGCAAATAAGGTTGGGAGAAAATCTCCCAATCCTAAAAAACACAGTGCTTGGTTGGGTGGCAGCTAGAAAAATTGGTGTTGAAGATTCCACCACCGCAACATGCGGGGTACTGACGAATGAGGATAAGCTGTTAGAAGAGTCAATCGAAAAATGTTGGAACCTTGAAGAAATGGAAAACTATGTGAGACTCATTTCGCACTGAACTCCACTTGAAACCATCAAGGTCGATACATAGTTAAGATTCCATACGCAGTCGTGTTTGATGCCTCAGCGAAGTCGTCAACAGGTTAAGCTCTCAACGACCTTATGCACACAGGGCCAACGATTCAAAGCGAACTCTTTACGATTTTATTGCGATTCCGATGTCCACGATTTGTCTTCACATCTGACATGCAAAAAATGTAGACAAATCTTGGTTCATGCGGAAGATCAAAAGTACCAGCTAACCGTTTAAAGGAAAGATCCCACCGAAAACAAGCAATACTACCAACTAAACACGGTGACATACGGAACTCGGTCAGCACCATACTTGGCAATCAAGTACCTTCACCAATTAGGAAATGAGCACAGTTCTCAATATCCACTTGTGGCTGAAGCTCTCCGAAACAACTTCTACTTGTATGACTGTCTAACTGGGTCCAACAGTTTAATCACAGCAATTGAAACGCAACAACAGCTGACGAATATTCTACTCAAAGGCGGTTTTCAATTGCGGAAATGGTGCGCAAACCATCCAAAACTACTTCAATTTGTTCAAATCGAAGACAAGGAAGTCAATCTCGACTTCAACAACGAAATAAAAACCCTAGGACGCACATGGTTACCGAAGACTGATGAATTCTCTGTCAAAATGAATCTCACCACACATACTCGAATCACCAAAAGAAACATCGTCTCAGATATAGCCAAAATATTCCATCCATTGGGTGTACTGGCACCAATAATGGTAACAGCTAAAATTCTCATACAGAAATTATGGCAGACAAAGCTGTCATGGGATGACGAATTGCGAACTGAACTATATATCAAATGGACCACATTCAGTAGTTGGTTGGTTGGTTGGTTTCAGTGGCTGATCCAAGTCGGTCCTCACATGGATCACAATTATCGCCTTAGCGACGTTTTGATACTACAACCTCTCCTAACGCCGGAGAAAACAATGGGTTGTTCACTAAATCCACTTTGTGGAGTTTAGGTATCTTAAAAGATCTTTCGGTTTTACACCCACGACATCGGATAAACTCGCTAGGAAATAGTTTCCTAGTGTTCTATTTCTTGCGGCCGCCAGAGCCGGGCATTCGCAAAGATAATGGATTAAGGTTTCCTTCTATTCTGATTTCCACAACTTCTACAATGGGTATTGTACGGTCTCTGCAATTTCTCTGCATGAGTACCCACGAGCCAGTGACCCGTAAAGGCCGCCGTGAGGCGGCTGGTGTCCATGCGGTCCCTGTTTATGAGATCTCTAGATCTCGCTGTGTTAAAGACTGGCCAGGTCGCCCGGGATGTATTACATGTTGTAAGTGTCCTCCATCTATTGCCCGCTAAGGTAAGACAGTGCATGTAGATGCCCCTCTTAATCGCACCCATGGAAACAGGTACTAGTTCCACATGGGTTAGATCGAGAGAGGCTCCTCTGCGCGCCAATTCATCAGCCTTCTCATTTCCATCTATATTCCTGTGTCCGCGGACCCAGATGATTGTGATGTCAGCATGGTGACCTAGCGCCCTAAGTTCCTCCCTGCACTGTCTGACCAGTTTGGAGTTGATGGTGTTTGATTGTAGGGCTTTTATGGCAGCCTGGCTGTCCACAAAAATAGCAACCGTGCTCCTCTGCCCTTCTCTAATGTGGTGGGTGATCTGTCGACATGCCTCTCTGATCGCGAGTACTTCCGCCTGAAAAACTGTAGCTGTATCGGGTAGGCGTGTACAGTAGTTAATGTTAGCGTGCGGAGAAAAGACCCCCGCCCCCACGCCCAGGTCCATTTTTGACCCGTCCGTATAAATGGGTATATCGTACTTCATTTGGAGTTTCCTTTTCGACCACAATTTTCTTGAGGGAAATCTAACCTTGAAGTCCTTTTTGAAGTCCAGTTGTGGTACTATGTAATCTGTCGTCATTTGTGTTAATTCCCTCGGCACTGTGTATAGCACCTTACCATGACCGTACGTTCGCTCAGACCAGCAGTTTGTCGCTTTTAACCTTAGCGCACTGTTGCAGGCTACGTTTTTAATGTACAGGTCGATAGAGAGGATGTGTAGCAACACGTTGAGTGCCTCCGCTGGACATGTTCTCAGGCTCCCTACAATGCCAGCGGCAGCTGTTCTTTGAACTCTACTAAGTCTCTGAACGTTATAGCCCTTGTCTAGAGGTGGCCAGCAGACTATTGAACCGTAAGTTAGTATTGGACGCACGATTGCTTCGTACATCCAGTGAGTGATGTGGGGGCGTAGTCTCCATTTTTTCCCAAACATTTTCTTGCATGCGTAGAAAGCTACGTGGGCTTTCCTGACCCGTAACTCTATATTGGTCCTGATTCAGTAGTAGCCTGAACAATATTGTTGAGTACCCACTATGCCAGACACATATTTCAAGAAGGAGATCACTTCAATTGCATGCATTTGATGATACCTCAGAGAAGGCATACAGCGCGGCAATTTACGCCCGATCAATCCGCCCTCACAGAACAATTGTCGTGCGACTTCTATGCGCAAAATTTCGCGTAGCACCACTAAAAACACAAACAATACCATGGCTGGAGCTCTGCTCATCATTACTGGGTGCCCAGTCAGCAGCACGAGTAAAGGAGGACTTGAGCTTAATCGATGCCCCAACGTATCAGTGGACTGACTCAAAAATTGTTCTCTCATGGATCAACGCACAGTCAACGTCATTCCAAACCTTTTTCGCTAACACAATTGCAAGAATTCAAGAGCTCTCTATCGCCTCCCAATGGCGACACGATCGTTTTCAGGAAAGCCAGAGGATTACCACCGTCAGAGTTAAGCACCTGCAAAATATGGTTTTATGGACCTATCTTCCTTCACAGAAAAATGGACGATTGACCAAAACCATACTCAAGAAAACTGGCCATCGAGACTACGATCAAAAGGAGACTAAGCGCGGTAACAGCAACTATCACGGTTGGAAACGACTTAGAGGATATGATCTACAAAATTAACTACAAAAACTCCTTCAAAACACTAACAAATATCGTAGCGTATGTATTTAGATTTATTAATCATTCAAAGACACCGAAAAAGGAACGAAAAAGTCACACGGCGCTAACTCCTCAAGAACAAAGCGAAGCTCTAACAGTTATCATCCACGCCATGCAAGCATCTGAGTTTAAAGAAGACATCAAGGCAATCGTCAAAAATACAAATCTGAGCAAAACTGTCAGTTAGTCAACCTCACCCCATTTGTGGGTGCCGAAGGGATAATGCGTGTGGGAGGACGCCTTCAAGCAGCCACCATTTCATATGATGCCAAGCATCCAATAATCATTCCATACAACGACCCTATCAAAACTTCTCGGGACAGAGTTTCACAAAGAAGACTTGCACTGTGGGCCACAGACTCCATTAGCCCACCTTCGTCAGCGGTTCTGGCCCATAAAAGTGAAATCCATGGTACGGTCAATTATACATCATTGCGTTCGCTGCACGAAAGCGAAGCCCAAACCTTTCCAACAAATAATGGGAAGATTATCTGCAGAACGAGTCCAGTCAGCACAACCATTCATCAATTCAGGAGTCGACTTCAGGGCACCACGTTTTGGCGGACTATGGGAACCAGCGGTCAAATTTGTAAGAAGTGTGGGCAGTGCTTCATTAACGTATGAAGAATTGGAAATAGTGATGGTTGAAATAGAAGCCATTTTAAAGTCTCGGCCATTAACACCAACCCAAAGCATCTAAACGCATTAACACCAGGACACTTCCTAATTGGTGAACCTCTAACAGCACCAATTGACACGGCTGCCACATCGACCAAAGCTTCATAGTTAACCAGATGGAAGGTAATATCGCATCTAAATATTAAGCAGCTCAGTCCATGTCAACAACTTTGGTAAGGACCCTGGGATATATTTCGAAGTTATCGGGACAACAGGAATGATAACGGAAGAATGGAAAATGGTGGTGTTTTATGAGTTGGACTCATTTTGGGCAGAAATCGATAACTTCTCTTCCGGCATATTAGCATTCCAGAACTTATGTACAAGAGCAGAACAAAACTCCACGTGTCATGCCCTAAGCAGCAACCTCAATCAGACACGGGATGAGCTACTGCAGGACAAAGATATGCTATCAATTGGGCGTAAAAAAACGGCACTCAATATAGTCGGAAATGTCCCTCGGACCCTGATCGGTGTTTTCGACTCAGACTACGCGGAAGAAACCTCTCACACAATTAAGGAAGTAAAAAATAACGAAAATCATCTACAACGTTTACTTCAAAATCATCCCTCCATCATTGACTCTACCATTAATGTTATCAAGAAGGACCAACAAGCAACGGGGTCACGCATTTCTGAGCTACAGAAGCAGATAGATGTAGTAAATAACAGCGTGATCGGCAACACAAATCAAATCAATATTGCGCAGTTACTGACTTTAGCAGCAACCTATTTGTCACTAATGGCGGCCAACCTTTAACGAATACAGGCAGACATAATCGATATGTACACCACGGTAGAATCAGTCCAACATTACTCACGCCGCAACAACTACAAGCCCAGATCAGCATCAAGGCGCATATTCCATTAGCTCGACAACTCCCCACTAAATAATCCAACATAGTACAATTCCACAAAATAATAAAAGCAAAAGGAGCAGTCACAGAGATCAAGGTCATATTTCTAATCAGGGTACCCTTAATCGATCAACAACATTTCGAGCTGTTCCAACTCACACCGATTCCAATTATGAAGAATGAAACAATGTACACAATACCGCCAGATACCGCCTTTTTAGCAGTCAGCCCTCATCGAGATCAGTACATCCCATTAAGTTCACATGAACTGGACAAATGCTTCACAACCAAGGAAGGCGCCTACATATGTGAAAGCAACCACCCGACCTATGGAAGAGAATCAGCAGCATTTCTCTATGAAATTAATCTATTCAACAACAAAGCTACAACATATTGTATCACACAATTACATCGCAGCTCTTTGTGGACCCAATTGCATCACAAGAATCAGTGGAGACTGAAATGTGAACAGTGTGTGGAACTCAGATTGCTCAACTAACAATAACAGGCTCTGGAATATTAACCATCGACAAAACTAAAGTAATTACAATTCAAGTCACTACAGCAATTCCAGTTCCATATACACGTCTTAACGCCAGGTACAAAGACTTTAGTACAATCAACACCATTCACGAATTACCCAAGGCCCCCAAGGAGAAAAAAATCACATCTGAAACGTAATTGGATGTCCTCACCGCACTCCACACCTACCAGAAACAAACAGGTCCAATAGTCACCACCACCATTTGGTCAGCTATACCGCCCTTTTGGTATCCGCAACAGTTCTCATCACATGTTTCATATGGAAATTGTAAAGGTCCAATAAATACCAGCCTAAGCCAACGCCGTGACAACACCCCCCACCATTCACCGTCAACTTAGAAACGAGTTGACCAAAATTGCGCAACGCGTTGGAATGTACGAAAAGTAATTTTTCGTAGGCACAACAATATCGTCATCCGCTACATAACAGCACGCGCCAAGTCAATTACCTTTGGTAGCAGTAGATGAAACACCCGTATGATGGCGAGTCAGCAGAAATAATTATGCACCCAAACATATTGACAACAATATAACGTTGGGTTGAGTCAACGACAGTTCATTACCCATAAGCCAATATCCTATATTTTGCTGCATCTGCATTTTTTAATATTTTGTTGTGTATAACATTTTTACCGTACCAACTAAGTTTTTTGTTATTGTAATTAATTGTATTTAGAATTGTATTTAAGGCCATAGTTTGAAAATAAAATTTGTAAATTATAACCAAGCTTACAAGTGAAGTTTATTTCATCCCTCAGCAAGTTGTTCAAATTCAAGTGCTTGAAACAACTAAATCAACTTCCTACCTCCTATCCAGATTAAAGTGCCTGTATAGGAATGAAAGTTTGAAATAAAACACTTGGGTATACATACTTGAGAGACTTTAGTATTCTGTTTTCACTGTCTCGAGAGTGTCATGGGAAGTTATGGTCAGCTGATATGTTTGACCGATTCTTGCAGAATTCGTTTACAAATAAAAATTGTTACATTATAGTAGGACTTTTGGTAGATTATATTTATGTCGTATGCATTCCTAAATCTCTGGGTACTGCTTTTTCCTCCCCAAATTGGTTTACTGATAGGTTTCGAAGGCTACGTAAGAAAAAAGTTAAATATTATCGTAGATACAAATTTTCAGCTAATGTAGGGATTTTCAGTCCTACATATCCATTAGATATAAGTACCAAAATCTTTGCAAATACAATGCCTATTTGACGAAAGCTAAATTAGATTTAAAAGTTGATCCTAAATATTTCTGGAAGTTTATAAATTCTAAATCTAATACTAGTTCGCTCCAGTCTTCGATAACGTATAACAACCAAGTCTCCAGTGCGGTTGCGCATTGGCTACTGCATATTTATAATGCATGCCTCAGATGGTCGTACATTCCCAAAATCTGGAGGGAAGCTCGTGTAGTATTCATCCCTAAAGCGGGAAAAGCGATCCGTACCAAGCCTAAGGACTATAGACCAATTAGTCTGTCCTCCAATCTTTTGAAAACGCAAAGGGTCCTTGATATACAAATCAGGAGCTCTATTAATTCCACGCTCCTATCCAAATCACAACATGTGTTTGGGAGTTTTTATACCCAAACAACCTTAATCACCATGATCATCCCCACGGTACCATGCAAATCCACATCTGGTATCCCTGGATACCAATATCAACATTACATATGCATAAGTCAGCTCATATTTACATACATATTAACTAAGGCAAATCAGTCAAGGTTTTACGGTTGTCGTTTTCTCATGATTTGTGCATGCATTCCCTTTACACAGCTAACAATACCCCTCAAGTTGGACCTACACATTAAGCAACAGTTAGAGTTTTTTGTCTCTGTTGTTTTGCGCTTGTGTTTTGTTGTTGTGTTATTGGAAGTAAATGCAGTTTCTGCTGTAGAGTTTTTTAACATTAACTTCGAGAAGAAGTTCAAGAAGATTTAAAATGAGTAGAAAAAATAGTGTTGACTAATGAAGAGCTCCTCAAGAACAATAGAATTAAATAATTAATAGTTAATAAAAATTCCTTGTAAAATTATTAAGAAAATAATAAATGAACTGAAGAAAAAAAAAGATAAAATTAATTAATAAAAAATGACTTTTTATTAAAAGAAAAGAACCCCTCGTTTAAGCTTCTTAAACAGAAGCTCTCATACATAAAAGTGGTGCCGAAACCCGGGAACTGTCCATGTGCTGACACAAATCCATCATATTTTTAAATAAAAAAGTTACTGCCGTCGTGCTACGGATAACATAACCTCATTTTGTTGCCACGAATTTCGCGCTAAATTCACTACAAAATGGAGACAGTTATTGAAGATCAACATAATATAATCAACTATATCGCTCGTATGGAGCAATCTTTTAATGCTAAACCAAAGGAGCGTAAGTCCAAAGGTTATGCTCAAGCTGTGCTCGAAGACTTGGAGCAAAATTTCAAATTATTTAAAGATGGCCACGAGTTGGTTATGAGCATAGTTCGAGAACAGTCCCTCGCGGAGAAGGATGTACCCTATCTAAGTACCAATATGTATTACACTTGTTGTGATACATATATCTCATTTAAAACTAATATTCTTGATTTAATGTTTGAATTTGATTCTCCACAGACTCCAACCGTCCACGCAAGTACATTCGCCGCAAACAGCCGCAACGAAACATTTGTCGCCGGAGTACGACTGCCAAAAATACAACTTCCAACATTTTCTGGAGATTATCTCAATTGGGTCTCTTATCGCGATACGTTTTTGTCACTAGTTCATGACCCAGCATCACTCACTGATATCCAGAAATTTTTATATTTGAAAAGTTCGTGCACATGATCAACGAATATCCAGTTGCCGGTTCTAGCTATGCACTTGCATGGGAAGCTCTCGAGAGGAGATTTCACAATGAAAGAAAGCTTGTCGATCAAATCTTAAAGCGATTATTTTCCATACCGCCCACCAAGGGAAACGTTTATTCTATTAAAGAACTTCTCGATACCACCAGAAATTGTTTAGCTCAACTAAAAGCATTAAAAATCGATACTACCACCTGGGATTCGATTTTGATTTATTTGACGTCTCAGAAGCTAGACGTTCAAACCCGCAAAGAATTGGAGCAGTCGCTCAAGGCCAGTACAACGGTACCTCCTATGACTGAAATGCTTGTTTTTTTGGAAACTACTTTTAGAGCTTTGGAATGCGTTGAAGATGCAAATATTCCAAGCAGTTCAAACAAAAGTTATGGGGACAGCAAATTTGAAAATCGTCGTAAGCCAACGAAAATTGTTCGAGCCCACACAGCTACTTCTACTATGTTGGATGAAAACTGCCCGTGCTGCAACAAACGTCATCCGTTATACAAATGTTTTAAATTTGCAACGATATCTTCAGCAGAGAAGAAAAACATCGTCAATCAACATCGGCTGTGTCGAAACTGTCTTCGTACCGGACATTTACAAGCCGCATGTAAGTTGAAGTCAGTTTGTCAAAACTGTAGTGAGCCACATCACACTGTTGTCCACAACGAATACTATTCTGGAAACACCTCGTTGACAACTGCTACGACACCAAATGCTACAGCAAACCAGACTTTTGCTCAACCTCCTACTACTTCTACTCCTACAACTGCATCTGTAAGTACGCTTCACTCCAATATGAATACATGCCATATAAATCCTGCCTTACTTGCCACAGTAAAGGTAATTATAAAAATTAATAAGTCTGCTTATAGTGTAAAAGCCCTTGTAGACCAAGGATCTCAGGTCTCATTTATATCTGAGGAATTAGCCCAGCTATTGCCCATACCGAAATTAAAAACGCATGTCGATGTCTGTGGGATTGGAGGAAACAAATCCGTCACGGTGAAGAAGTCCGTAAATTTAAATCTCTACTCCACATATGATCAACAATTTGAATTGCCGATAACTGCACTTGTTGTACCATCAGTTTCATCATATATTCCCCCCAAATTAAATTTGATCACAATTCCAGATTTACCAGAAAATCATCTTGCCGATAAAGATTTCTTGTTAGCAGAAAAAATTGATCTCCTTCTCGGAAATGACGTCTATGGTGATCTATTACTAGCTCAGACGAAAAAATTAGAAAATGGTCTATTTTTACAAGAAACTCATTTTGGATACATGGTTTCTGGGTCTCCAAGATCAAATTTGTCCGCAGCAACAATTTCTGCTAATTTGTGTTCGCTAGAAAATCAGCTACGCCTATTTTGGGAACAGGAAGAATTTGTAGATGAGAAACAATTCACACCCGAAGAGATGTTATGTGAAAAATTGTTTAATGAAACGCATACTAGAGATGATACCGGACGCTATACTGTCCATTTACCCTTCAAGAGTATACTTCAAGGTCAACCCCCTCCAACTTTTTCCCACACGGACTACAATGCGCTTAAACGGTTAAAACAGCTGGAATCTACTTTCAAAAATAAACCTAAATTTGCTGAGGAATATAAGAAATTCATGATGGAGTATGAAACGCTTAACCATATGGTAAAACTTGGTGAGTACCCTCATGCAATACCGAAAAATGCTTATTTCTTTCCCCATCATGGTGTACTCAGAGAGAGTAGTACAACAACAAAATTACGTGTTGTTTTTGATGGTCGAAATCACAGACCCCCTCAGACTTCTATAAATGAGGAATTATCAGTCGGGCCTGCACTGCAAAATGATTTGTCTACTATTTTATCTCGATGGAGGAGATATCGAATAGCTTTCACAGCTGATATAGAAAAAATGTTCAGACAAATCAATGTCTGTAAAGAACATCAGCCTTCACAATGTATACTTTGGAGAGATGAAACTACAAATAAAATTAACATTTACAGTTTACTTACAGTAACGTATGGTACTACGTCAGCTCCATATTTGGCAATCAGAGTACTACAACAGCTCGCCGAAGATGAAGAGAAACAATTCCCACAAGCGAGCCAAATACTTCGCTCAGACACATATGTCGATGACGTCATATCTGGCGCTGATAGTTTTGATGACGCTCTAAAATTACAGCAACAACTTTGCTCTTTAGTGAAATCTGGTGGATTTCACCTTCGAAAATGGAACTCTAATTCTTCACGATTAATTAATCACATTCCAGAGGAAGATCGTGAAAAGAAAGAGCTATTTACACTCAATGAACCAAACATGGCGAAAGCTCTTGGTCTTTATTGGGACATTACAACCGATTCTTTTTGTTTTACAATAAATTTTACATTTGCTCAAACTGTTACTAAACGCACCTTGCTTCCAGATGCAGCTAAGTTATTTGATCCCCTAGGCTGGTTATCTCCCACAACTATAAAAGCGAAAATTATGTTCCAGCTACTATGGAAACTAAAACGCGATTGGGATGATACACTACCAGAACAGATTCAAAACGAATGGATAAATTTTCGATCAACGCTGAAGTCTTTTGAGAAAATACGAATTCCTCGATGGCTTGGATATACATCTAAACAATCTACAATTGACCTTCACGGCTTTAGTGATGCATCACTAACTGCCTACGCTGCTGTTGTCTACGCTCGAATTGTAGCTGAATCTGGTGAGATAATTATTAATTTATTACAGGCAAAAACAAGGTAGCCCCTTTAAAAAATGAAACAATTCCGAGACTGGAATTAAGTGCAGCTACGCTTTTAGCAAAATTGATCGCTAAAATTAAATCAAACAACGATATCAACATTGGGCGCATCGTATACTGGACGGATAGTACCATCGTTCTTGCGTGGCTAAAAAATTACAACAGACGGTTGGAAGTCTACGTGGCAAACAGAGTTGCACAAATTCATAAGCTTTGCGACGTCACCGATTGGAGATATGTTCCATCAGCTGATAACCCTGCAGATTGCGCTTCTCGCGGATTATTTCCTGAAGAACTTATCAAGCATTAATTATGGTGGACTGGGCCATCCTGGCTGAAAACTGATTCAAATGATTGGCCTTCCTCCCCGGCAAATTCATATATTGATAAATCTACTGCAAACGCTGCTACAGAAGAAAAAATTTACAACAACAATGTTATTGTCTGTCACTCAACCAATACAGAAACAGCAACAGCATTCCCTAAATTCCTGTCGAAATATTCCAGTTTCACTACGTTAATACGTGTGATGGCATACCTTTAATTCTGAAGTTATCACCATTTTTAGATGAATTGGATATTGTCAGAGTTGGTGGTCGCATATCTCAGGCCGAGATTCCATTCCACACGAAGCATCCTATACTTTTGACCAAACAAAATCCTATTTCCCTTCTTATCTTTTCAGAAGCACATAAAAAGACTTGCCACTCTAGTCTTCTGCTAATGCAGTCCTATGTTTCACGGCATTATTGGGTAGTCTCTGCTCGTGACTTAGCAAAAAAGGTGCAACGCAATTGCATCGTGTGCTTCAAATACAAAACTAAGACTTGTCAACAATTAATGGGTAACCTGCCAGCTGTCCGCCTTCAGCCAGCCCGCCCCTTCAAGCATAGTGGGCTCGACTACGCCGGTCCCATCAATATAAAAACATCATCCTTAAGAACGGCATCTACTTCTAAGGGATACATTTGCCTTTTCATATGTATGTGCACCAAGGCAATACATTTGGAAGCCGTCACCAGCCTTAATGTAGATGCATTCTTAGCAGCTTATCGCCGTTTTATTGCTCGTCGAGGAATTTGTACGGACCTATACTCCGATTGTGGTACAAATTTCGTTGGTGCGAATAAAGAGCTGCGAGTCATTTATGAGCGCAATAAATTATCCCTTCCCGAGCATCTCGCTGAAACACTGGCCAATCAAGGTACGAAATGGCACTTCATTCCTCCTGCTTCGCCTCATTTTGGTGGACTCTGGGAAGCAGGAGTAAAATCCACAAAACATCATTTACGTCGAATAGTCAATGATCGTCTCCTCAATTACGAAGAACTAAGTACGCTTCTCGCACAGATTGAAAGCATTCTAAACTCCAGACCTCTATGTCCCCTGTCAACTGATCCCCAAGATCACAACGCGCTTACACCTGCGCACTTTTTAATCGGTGAACCTACAGTTTGCATTCCGGATGAAGATTTATTGGATGCAAACGTTGATCGACTCTGTCGTTGGAAACAGATTGTACTTTTTAAGCAACACTTCTGGGAAAGATGGAAAAGAGAGTACATGTGTCGACTACAATCACGCCCCAAATGGAATAAAATAATCGATAACATTAGAGTTGGCGACATCGTACTCTTACTCAATGAAAAAAGTATTCCTGGTCAGTGGCCTCTCGCAAAAGTTGAAGAATTACATCCTGGTAATGATGGCTTGGTTCGAGTGGTTACTCTCTACTGCAACAAGAAATATATTAAACGTCCAATTGCCAAACTGTGTCGATTACCAACAAATGACATCACGTCAACAGAAGATACGGAATCATCAAGCAACAGTCCTAATTAAGAACAGAGGTTCTTGGCGGGGAGAATGTTTGGGAGTTTTTATACCCAAACAACCTTAATCACCATGATCATCCCCACGGTACCATGCAAATCCACATCTGGTATCCCTGGATACCAATATCAACATTACATATGCATAAGTCAGCTCATATTTACATACATATTAACTAAGGCAAATCAGTCAAGGTTTTACGGTTGTCGTTTTCTCATGATTTGTGCATGCATTCCCTTTACACAGCTAACAATACCCCTCAAGTTGGACCTACACATTAAGCAACAGTTAGAGTTTTTTGTCTCTGTTGTTTTGCGCTTGTGTTTTGTTGTTGTGTTATTGGAAGTAAATGCAGTTTCTGCTGTAGAGTTTTTTAACATTAACTTCGAGAAGAAGTTCAAGAAGATTTAAAATGAGTAGAAAAAATAGTGTTGACTAATGAAGAGCTCCTCAAGAACAATAGAATTAAATAATTAATAGTTAATAAAAATTCCTTGTAAAATTATTAAGAAAATAATAAATGAACTGAAGAAAAAAAAAGATAAAATTAATTAATAAAAAATGACTTTTTATTAAAAGAAAAGAACCCCTCGTTTAAGCTTCTTAAACAGAAGCTCTCATACAACATGCCTATACTAAAGGCAAGTCTGTGGAAACAGCGCTGCACGCGCTCATTGAGCAAATAGAGAACTCTCTTGTCAATAAAGAATATCCTCTTGCAGTATTTCTCGACATAGAAGGGGCATTCAACAATATATGTCCCTCCGCCACAATTAATTCCCTGGCAGACCTAAACCTTGATCCCAGTCTGGTTAGGTCCATCGGACAGCTACTGAAAACACGCGTCATCAGCTCCTCAATAGGAAATGTGCATGCTAAAATGACTGTCAAAAGAGGTACCCCACAAGGCGGTGTGCTCTCACCCCTCATCTGGAATCTGACGTTGAACACACTACTAATGAAATTGGATCAGACCGGCTGTAACACTATAGCTTATGCGGATGACATTGCTATCTCTGTTTCCGGCAAATATCTTTCAACACTTTCAGAAAAGCTAATCTACTCTCTTAGCATTCTGTCTCAATGGTGTCATGAAGTTGGTCTTCACGTCAACCCTTCCAAAACTTAGGCTATGCTTTTCACCAGGAACCATATAATACCAAGCTTTGTCCTATCCAAACTAAATGGGACTTAGCTTAGCCTAAGCAATATCGTCAAGTACCTAGGTCTAGTCCTCGACCCTAAGCTCCACTGGAAAGCAAATTTAGCGGAGAGAGTACGGAAAGCCGCGTGTGCTCTATACTGTTGCAAGAGATCCCTTGGAGCAAAACGGGGCGTCCAGCCTCAAGTCATGTCCTGGGTCTATGCGGCGGTGGTTTTAGCCATACTTTCTCTATGGCGCTGTCTTCTGGTGGCCCGCAACTGGCAAGGCGGTGAATCTGAAACCTCTTGACAAGGTCAGAAGAACAGCAGCGATTCTGATAACAGGGGCTCTGCGTACCACCTCTACAAAAGCTCTATTTGCAATCCTACATTGGTTGCCCACTAAGCTTCTGGTCAGGCAACAAGCAAAATCCTCGGCTACCAGACTTAATACTATATATCGCTGGACTAGGCTAAACCTGGGCCATGCCAATATTCTACTGCAGGATATGCCCGTATCGGCTCTACACCTAATCTAAACCACGGGTTCAACACCCACATTCCTAGTAGGGAGGAATGGTCCAATAAATTAGTGGTCACTGATAGTTATACTGACATATACACGGATAGCTGCAAACTGGACAATAGGGTCGACTGCGGCATTTTCTCCAGCAAAGTTGGAAATAAGCTCTTCTCTCGTCTCTCTAACCATTGCAGCGTCTTTCAGGCAGAAGTGATGGCTTTATTTCAAGCGAGTAAGTGGCTTATTCACAACGATGTATTCGATGTGATCATTCGCATATTCACGGACAGTCAGATGGCAAACAAGTCCCTAACTGGTGTATTCACTACATCTAAGCATGTACTTGACTGCCGCTCCTCCCTAAACGTCGTCTCGGGTAACTCAAAAGTTCATATACTCGTATGCTGGGTGCCTGGACATAGCGACATTTTGGGAAACTGCGAGGCCGATGAATTGGCCAAAATAGGTACGATGCTCCCTGACATCTCTCCCTCTTTCATTGTAGGTGTCCCACTAGCCATGGTCAAATGGGCCATAAAACATTACTACTTTGAAGCAGCCAAAAGAGCCTGGGTAAATGAACATACCTGTAGTGTTATCAGACAAACCTGGAGCACTATGGACACAAGGCGTACTAGTCAGCTGCTTAATGTTAGCAGGAACTCCATCAGCACTACAATAAATGTGCTCACGGGACACTGCCTGATTAGAAAGCATGCTGAAAGAATAGCACTGCGCCATAACGACTTCTGTCGCAGCTGCGGCTCTGAGGAGGAGGAAGAGACAGTACTTCATCTCATGTGTCCCAGCTCTGGCCAGGCGAAGATTAAAATTCCTAGACTCACCATTCTTCACTACCTTAACCGAACTATCTTCCATAAACATTCAGGACATCGCCAGGTTCATTTCGGAATCACTCTGGTTCCCAAAATTCTAGACGGGGGAGTCGCGTCGTCTTAGTGTGGTATCACAATGAGCCATTACATGTGCTTAAGTGTGCTTTTGCGTGGAAGGCAGCCACTCCTACCTACCTACCTACCTACTTTTAGTAAACACATTGCAACTATAGTAAACAAAGTTGCTCTGACTCTAGACTTCATAAAACGTTTCTTTGGTACGTCTAGCATAAGAATACGCAAGTGTTGTTTAATGTCCTAGATATGCCTGTTACTCTGATGCTATTGAATCAGTTCAAAAGCGATTCTCATTATTTTGATACTCTCTTTTACATGAATCTCGAATTTTCAACGTCCAGCTAATGTGACTCGTCCAAAACTTATTCGACTCCCATATCTTAATACCCGTAGAACAATGGTTACATGTTTTGTGTTCAGCCTATTGAGTGGCGAAACTAATATTTTGCTAAGCATTTTCAACTTTAAGCCTCCTACAAGAAGAACATAGAATTTCACTGCCTTGTACTTCCATTCTTGTAATCGAAACTATTTAAATTTTTTGCTTCTTCGTTGTGCGTGTTCTGATTTTAATTTAGTTTTGGAGGAGATTTGTTTGAATGAATCCAACATTTGTTGAAAGAAAAGATTACACTTTTTGTTTCAAATCGCGGGTAGTTCCTTTATTGTATAGGGACACTAGGCAAGTTCAATAATATAAAATATAAACATGCGAAAGAAGATCCTTTCATATAATTTTTACAATAAAGTTGTGTACAATATTATCATTATTACATTTTCATATTATCCATCATTATTACATTATTATAATTATCACATCATCATTATTACAAAAGAAAATAAAATATGAAACATTTTCTAGACGCAGGGGAGCTGCTCGTTTAAGTCTGCGCGTTGATGCCGTTGATTCCAGCAGATTTAGAGATAGTACGTTAGAGTGCGTATTGAGCCGTGCCCAGTATTTAGTAGTATATGTTTTTATTTCCTCGTGGACTGTCGGTATGTTAAGGTCGTTTCGTAGTGTGTGATACTGACAAACTATGCTGTCTTGACAATCAATTCGGAATCTTTCCAAAATATTTATATTAGCACTCGCTGCTGAGCCCCACAGCTGGGTTCCATATATCCATATAGGTTTTATTATACTTTTATAAAGCAGAAGTTTATTATTCAATGCTACCTTAGAGTTGTAACCCTGGGTTCTGTAAAGATGTGTTTTTTCATGTCAAACGCCGATCAAGGTGTAACGCAAGATATTTGACATCTTCTGCTTGAAACAATGGGCGACTATTTAGAATTACAGGCGGACAGGAACTCCTTTGCAAAGAGAAAGTTACTTGTACTAATTTAGTAGCGTTGACCCTCATTCTTCATTTGTCAAACCAAATTTTAATTTTATCGTGGTGTTTTTGTAGTTGGTTTTGGCAGTTAAATGATTAGAGTTTGTAGCCATTATAACGGTGTCATCAGCATATGGTGAAATTTCTTCAATATGTCTTCTCTGTCTGGGGTAACTCTGCTGTAAAGATACTGTAAAGCACAGGACCTAATACGCTTCCCTGTGGAACATCTGCTTTAATTGGGAAAATTGTGCTAGTTTCTGCTTTAAATTCCACTCTGGTGATTTTTTTATGCTCAGGTGTTTAATCAGAAAGTTCTTAACTTCTCTTATTTTGTATGGTACTCATGAATGTCATCATTATGTTGTGGACTTTTGGGGAATGATGTAAAGACATCTGCTCTGTCTGTGTCGCTTTTGCCCAAGAACCATTCACAGTTTTGAGGGGAGGAAATCGAGTAGTGGATTGCGTCAATTTTTTTGATGCCTTCCATAACGAATATTCCGTGGCATCTGTTGCTGACAAATTTGGAAAATAGCACTTAAATTCATCAATTTCTACTGCCATGTCTAAGTTCTTTTGCTGCCTTATTAAGATGTTTTTTGTCTTCTGGATATCTCGTAATTTGCCACAACTTTCTTAACTTTCGTTTTCCACTTATCATATCCTTAATAACTGGGTTAATCGCGCAATTTATACGCTTCTCTTTAAGTTTCGGAGTAGCGGCCCAGGCAGCGTTTTGTATTATTTTAGTTAGATTTTCGATCGCTTCTTGAATATCTCCTGGGGTTTTGAGCGGTATATCCAGAGATAACATCAGATCACAAATGAAAATTGAAGCCAGTTTGTACGCTTATTGTGTAGTGTAGGTTGTTTTAATATACGTAGAACATTGGACGTTACAGTTATAATGATAGGGTAATGGTCTGATGACAAAACTGAGGATGAAGCCACTTCGACACAGTTCATCACACAAAAGTCAATAATATTCGGGGTCTTTTTTCTATCAGGTGGCCAGTATGTTGGTTCTCCTGTTGAAACATGCATAAGATTATTAGCTTGCATAGTTTTTAATAGTTCTTTTCCTTTTGGACTAATAGTCCTAGAGCCCCAATAGTGATCTTTGGCATTATAGTCACCACAAGCTAAGAATCTATCTTCTAGTGTGCTATAGAACTCCTCGAATTGGCCCTTGTTAATGAAGTGTCTCGGAGGGTAATATACCGATGTTATCATAAGTTCGCCATGTTGGTCTTGGATAGAGATGCTAGTTGCTTTTATATGAGGTTTATCATACTTTTCAGGTACTGTATGTTTTATCCAGTTTTTACAATAATAGCGGTGCCACCACACGTGCCTGCTGGGTGATTTGTGTAGTATATGCTGCATTTGTAAATTTTTAAGAAACTTTTATTGGTTAAGTGAGTCACTGATATTAGCATAATGTCAATGCTGTTATCAACAATAAAAGTTTTGACTTCATTACTTCGCTGCGAAAGCCCATTCGCATTCCACACTGCAATTTTGATGGTTGCATCATTGTGTCATCTGAGAGATGAGCGCTGTTAGCAAGTTGAGCATGGTATTTGGTCCATTAGGCATTTAAGTATGCTCTTTAATTCGCTCATACCATTGGACTGCAGTTGTGATGAGTCAGCACATTCTGTTGATGGGACATTGATTTTTTTCTTGCTGCTTTACCACCTGCGCACAAGTGCTTCCTGCTGGAACTTGTATTTGGTGGATTAATAACACTGGATTTGTTTACGACCTTCTCTCGAAGTGTTGGAAATGACTTTACCTGCAATTCTTTATAAACTGTACATCCTCAATAATTGGCCGGATGGTTGCCTCTACAGAGTATACATTTAGGTTCTTGCGATCCATCCTTTCGTTGGCAATCGAATGTTGTATGACTGCCAGCGCATTTCACGCATCCTGGACAATGATTGCAGAATTTTTTTGTATGGCCATATCTCTGACTTTTTGTGCACTGTGCAATTTCCCTTTTCTTTTTAGGGGACTCATATTTAGTTTTGGTATGCATAATGACGTCGATTTTATATAAGTCTGTATTATTTTTATTTTGTTTTACATTTACACAAAACATTCAGAGCGGGTTTTTTGTTTTTCTTTGCTTAATGTTTGATACGTTTGTGACATCAACTCCCATATGTTTTAACTCATCACTTATTTCGTTTGTTGGCGTAGTGTGATGCAGGCCTTTCAAAACAATGTTAAAATTGCTCTTGCATCTGCTTTAGAAACCCTCGTTAGAGCACACTTCAGAAAGTGATATTTGTCTATTGGGTGACCAGGGTATCCCTTGGAGCCTAGGTTGCTTATTCCTTTCGCCGAGCCCTCCTCAAGCCAAGATAAGTTTAATAAAATGAATGTAAAAGCAAAAAACACTACAGAAAGGGCATTTGGTGCTTTACAATTGCGATTTCGTTGCCTCTCAAAAGACCGCGTACTGCACTACAGCCATGAAAGAACAACTGTAATTACATATGCGTACTCAATATTGCACAATTTATTAATTGATGTGAATGCACATGTGCCATCGGAACAAGAAATTTCGGTGCAGATAAAACCCATTGAGGGGGAACCCAATTTTCCGAGCAATGCATCAGTCATTTCTTGCAGGGAAGGTGCACGGATTAGGGATAGATATGTTAACTCCCTGTAAATGTTAAATTACAAGACTTTTTTCAATAATAGTAATGTTAATAATAATATGCGGGGGGAGAGTGGCGTGGGAACATAATAGTAATAATAATATTAATAGTTTCTTTATGTATTTCTCTGTATGTTTCCTAGTTGATAAAGTCAAATATAGCTGAGTTGTTGTTATTGATGTTGTGACTGTTGTGATTCCATTATTTGTCTAATTTTTCTTTTAACACTTCTGTTAAAATCTGTAATGTTGCGTTGAGATTTGTTAATAATAAATTTGTATTGGCCCCTATTTACTTTATAGTTTTCAATGTTTCCTCCTCCTTTTCTTCTCGCTGTTTAATGCTGGCCTGCATTGTAGCAAACATTGATTGCGCCCTCATTTTGTGAGATGCATTACTTCCTGATGGGCAACTATCATCAGAAATGTTCACATCATCAAATCGAGGAGTAATAGGATTGAATTCTCCTTTATTCAATTCTACTACTAGAGGAAGTGGTAATGAATGCGCGGATGATGAAAGTTGGCCATCAGGATATAATTCACCGAAAAACTCATCATCACAACTGTTGTTGACGTTATTGCTGATGTTGTCATTGCTGGTGCTATTATTGATTTTGTTTGTGCCTCCATAAATGGCGCAGACTACAAATATATTTACTGGTTGAGTAACAAATCGTTTGCAAAAACTCAGTATAACCTCATATCCAACTTCACCATAACTGGACAATTCTTCTACAGCAACGGAGCCAAAACATGCTATGGCATCCTCCTCAAACGCACCAAGTGGTTTCAGGCGAGGTCCCCCACCAGTAGCCTTCATATTGCTCCTAACCTTCTTGGCCTTGCTTCTTAACTGATTCTTCCAGTTGTTCATGCTCTAATTTAAAAAAAGAAGTTTCTATAAAAGTACTAAATATTTCTTAACACTTAAGTACGTACGTCTTTCCATTCCTTCGTTCTTGTGGCACCTCGTAAGGAATTTAATTCCCCTGTGACTTTCACCCACAATTCCTCAATAAGCTTTGGCTGCCGGGCATTATTTTTACCCGCAGCAATTTCCGGGTGAGGAATTTGAGGATCTGTAGGTAAAGCCGTTGTTGCTCAATAGTGAGCCGCTGGTATTTAGATTTGCAGCAGAATTAAAAAAAAAACGTTAGGGGTGGTTTCAGGACGAGTGCTGGTAGTGGAGGCTCGAGAAAACCGGTCTCTCGCTTTGGACAGAGGGATGCTGCAGGGGAACCTGGAGTAGGCGGATAAGGCCCAAACGCCGAATGCGGTCAGTGGACGGGTGACTGCTTCTTGGATCAAACGGCAGTATGCTTTAGGAGGTCCAGCAGCTTAAAGGTAGCTGGAGTAGGCCGGAAGGACCGACAAAACCTGTTCGTCCTTCTAAGCAGGCCTACTATGACAGGAAAACGGGCATGAGGGTCATGGCCAAACACGAAGCCATGACCCTCTGCCCGCGGAGCAGCTCACTGAGGAGCAGGTAGAGTGCGCAAGAGGGGTGCTATCCGGCTTAGGCAACCCGGCGAGTACTGCTCCAAATCGGTGGAAGAGATAGGTGGGGTCGCCAAAAGGCAAGATGTGGGTGACCAAAAATTCCTGTCTTACGTTGTCAAAGGTGCGGGCATCATAGACCGGAAGGAGGAGGAAGGGGTTATACCTAAGGAGAAGTGGGGGTGTGTGGAACAAGCGATTGCTGAAGTCTACCTCCAGGTCTTGGAGGAAAACCCTGGACCAACTCATTTCTGTCACGATACTGACTGCTTTCACGGCAGAGCCAAGCTCATGGCATGCACAGCAGGTCAGCCATGCTCTATAAGATTGCGGTAAACAAGGTTGGTGACATTTGGACAATAGCTGGGCTAGAAGCCGTCAGGAGCGAAGAAGTTCCCAGCAGACCCAGGGCTCGGCTCTGGATCCCGGCTAAGCCAGCTGAACCGGCAAAGATAGAGATCTTCTGATCTTGAGGAGCTAGTGGAGGGTAGGAGACAGATGTGGTTGATCCTCAACGCCGAATCCCTTCCCCACTGGCAGAGAGGAAAGGGGTAGTCAGGTTCAGGTCCGTTGACACAACCATTCGGATCTACCGCAGCTTTGGGACCGAAGGAGATAGAGGGTGACAAAACTAGTGTGTGTGGCGGTGGTGAGAAAAGGTTGCCCAGCAGCCAGAGGTCAACTGACTCAGAGCAGCTGACTGGGGTCCGGCAGCTCTTTGAGGAAGACAAGCTTCTTCTTGACTATACTGAAGGAGAGGAGGACGCTGACGTGACGATGGTGGAGATTAGAAGGACGAATTCCCATGAAGCTGCTCCAAATCAATCTACATCATTATAAACTTGCCTCCGAGAATTTGCTGGTCCTTAAGCCTTGTGTTTGTATATTAGAAAGGATACTATTAAAATCCTCTTGCTCTCTCAGTTAAGCAGTGGCGATACGGTGGCGGCAAGCATTGAGCTGCAGCAGTTGCTCGGTAGCCTCTGCCTCCATGGCCCTTGATAGCGACGCCCCACTGGAGGAGGTGCGGGCACTGGTAACGGAGGCAGCTCCACCCAATTGGAACTTGGTAATCTCCAGTGATATAAATGCCCACAACACGCTGTGGGGCAGCACCAACACAAAAGCAAGAGGTGAGTCAATCTTAGACTTTATCATAGAAAATAAGCTAAGTAACTTAAATTTAGACTCAAAGCCAACATTTATAACAAAGAACAGAAATGAAGTTTTGGAGAGTTTCGAACGAAAATTCCTTCTCGGACCATCGATATATAGAACTGAATTTCTCAGTATCTCCAGTTACGACGCATGGAAATATATGGAGGAGGGCCTGGGGAAAATATAGGAAAAGTCTTAAACCTCACTGCCAAGGAACCCCTCGTCTGACTCCACATACCCTCTGGGGTTGGACGGGCTGATAGACCAGGTAACAAGGGCCTTGAACAGTTCACTGACAGCCGGTTGCCCAGTTGTGAAACGGAGACGCAAGAATAAACTTGGTGGTCGACGGAACTAGACCTACTTCGGAAGGTGATTATTTAACAGGGCTAAAACCTCGCGTTTGCCCTCCGATTGGGAAGCCTATAAGGCTGAAATAAAGACACAAAAAAGCAATTAGAACTGCGCAAAGAGAGTCCTGGCAAAATTATTGCAGGGACGAGGTAGAAGCATCAGAATCAGCCAGACTAAGGAGAATCTTAGTGATGGCACCCTACAACTTGGGCTACTTAAAAGGTCCGGGGGATGTGTGGAGCCCATCGAGCGAGGAATCTTTGGCTCTTCTCTGGGATATGCACTTTCCAGGCAGTAGTACGGTAGAGTGTGATAACTCGACACCTCTGGGCAGGCAGTCAAAAATAGGAAATGCGATAGTTACAGTTCATAAAGTGGAGTGGGCCATTAACACATTTAGCCCTTACAAATCACCGGGTCCGGACGGAATCTACCCAGCAGAATTACAGCAATCACAGGATATAATTACCCCTGGTTTGTGGCTGAAATTAGCAGTTGTCTTAACCTGCGTTATATTTCGTTACGATGGAGAGAAACGAAGGTGTTCTTCATACCCAAAGCAGGCAGGTTCTTACATGTTAGTCCTAAAGACTTCAGACCAATAAGTGTCACGTCTTTCCTTGTAAAAACATTGGAGAAGCTGATGAACGCACACTTACGAGTTATACCAACGGGTAGAATCTCCTCGGGACAGCAAGCATATACGAAGGGCAAGTCTACTGAGACTGCGTAAAACTTATTATTTGTAGAAAACGCCATCCAGCAGAAGGATAGGCAAATAAGTGGCCGCCTCATAAGCGCTAAGGCTGAACTGCACGGCGTTATGGAATGATCGGCAGGCTGGCCACTCGAATAATCGTGTATACCTGGAGTAGTTGTATCCAACACATTGACCAGTTTATATCTAACTGGAACTTTCGTTCCGTCTGCGCAACCAGCAGTGTTTATCAAGCAGAGGTCCTAGCCATAAAAGAGGTAGCAGTCTATTTATGTAGACACTCCGTAACATAGAACATTATAATATCTACTCCGATAGCCAGGCGGCCTTTAAGTTAGTGAACTCGATGGCACTGACATCAAAAGTTGTTCAGAACTGCATGGCAGCCCTAAATTATATCAGTACCGTTTTCAGGGTACGCCTAATATGGGTTCCAGGGCATAGGGATATTGAAGGGAACTGTAGGGCTGATGAGCTATCCGGGGTACCAACCTTCCTCTATGTGCGGACAGATGTGAGGTTCGAATACCAATTGCCAGCTGTAATCTAATGTTGGGGGCTAGTCGTGCGTGAGGCCAATAGGTATTGGGCAAACGAAGGCACTTGCTTAACACTAGGCTAATGTGGCCCGTACTTAATAGGAAAAAGTCTATGGACTTGCTTGGCCTGTCGAGAGAAGGTCGTGGCTTATATAACTGGTCATTGGCTATTCGGCAGGCATGCTCTCAAGCTGGGAGTATTCTCTCATGAATACTGCAGAAGCTGTAGGGATGAAGAGGAGGAGGAGACTGTGGAACATCTCTTCTGTAGGTGCCTGGCTCTAGCCAGAAGCAGAGCAGGCTCTTTAGCCAATACGCTTTCAGCTCCCTTACGGAAGTGGCCGGCGCGAAGTTCAAACAAATTCTGCGCTTCAAAATGGTTTGACGACTCAGACATAGGTACAGTGTTACGCGGTGGTATCGCAATGGGCTCATAGTGGTCTGAGTCAGTTGGTCTGTAGACTGGCTGCCACGAAAACCTAACCTAACCTACGGTCTTCCACATTGGAAATCAGCAGCAGACATAAACATCACAATGTAAGCCTAGTTGTTAAGGAGCAACTACAAGAAAAGCGTAGATTTCGTCGATTTTGGCAATAGAGAAGGGAAAAAATTCATAAAATCTGAAAAAATTTTTAAATACAATTCACAATAAAAAATACGACAAGTTTTGTTCTAAAATCCTTTTTTTATTTTTATATTTTACGTGAAGTTTTGCTATTTAAGGCTTTTTGAGATTAACTTTTTTCCAAAAAATGTGAGTGCCTTTTTACACTAAATTGAAAATAAGACATATATAAAAGTTATTCAATACAAAATAAATAAAAAAAACCAGTACAGAAAAAGATTAATGTTATATACAAGGAAAACAGTTTTCAACGAAAAATGTACATTTTATGAGGTAAGTTATCATAAAAACTGTGGCGGTCTACAGGTAGAAAATTCTTCAGATCCTGCAAATGGTCCCACTTCTTTTTAAGAGATTGCTATTTTCTCTCTATATAGAGAACCAGGCTTAATATCATCTGCGGTAAGACCATATAACCGTCAGTTATAACCTAAGGTCCGCAGCATATTGAAAGTTCGATCGCCAATGCCTCCCCCTAAAATTTACATCAAATGTTTCAGATATGTAAGTTAGCTTAATGTAGTAGTTGAAAAATATTTTTTACCAGGTCGAATCGACTTGTATCGCTTATGAATACTTTCAAGATCCAAGAAATAATCGTAATTCATCTTGTGCACTTGTAGAGTTGACGGAGTATTTCGTGCCTCCCTGATGAGTTGCAAGTTGATTTGTTTTCTCTTGATTTTTTTTTCAATAAGGGAATGGGTTTTATCGCATTCCATTTCCGTGTGTCTGCTCATTGAATACTTCTGCTCAACCGTTAAATTTGTTTCATTGCATCCGAGTAAACTATTATTCGAGCATGGAAATTTTTCAAGTGTTATACACGTAACAAAAACCATAAGATTTGCATCTGTTTCATCCCTAATATAATTATCTGATTCATGTGTAACAACATTGTAGATTGTGAAATTATAGACTTGCGATTTCTCTTTGTAATATGCGGCATTACCATTTAGTTGGGTAACTAATTCTCCTGTTTGCATATCCATACAAAACACAGCACATAGTGCGGGACTTGGCTATTTTTATGTCATTAAATTTTTCTTCTCGTATCTTTTCTATTTTTCTCTATGTTTTTCATAGCTTTCACCGGGTTCAGTATTATTTTTATGTGCTACCCAAATATTACATTCACCATTTTTAGGCTTAAAAATTAAATACTTGGTCTTCTTTGGTATTTCTGCGAAAATTGGATATGATTACGTTGATTCCATTTCTTTGTTGTTCTTTGACTTATATTCATCGACATAAAGCTTATAAATTTCTTGATATGTAGAAATGTTCGCTTCGAAATAAAGCTTTTTAGTATTTTTTCTACAATAGTGAGACTCCATTTTTTCCAACTCAGCAATCCATTTTTGTAGAAAGGAGCGTCTTTGTTGGCTGTGCTGACCAACTTCTGAAGATCGATTTGCTTTGATGTGCAGACTTAAGGATTTATCTGGGCTGAGTTGTAAGCCATGCATTCCGCCTTGCGTACCCAATTTCGAAACATTTTTCCTTCAATCCCAATGCTGAGAGAAACATTTGGCGACACACTTGCAATCGCCCGGTATTATGTTTAAAAAAATACGTGTTTTCTGAACAATTTAATTTTTTTCCATTGAAATTATAAGGCCAGTAAAATATATAAATGTGGGAGAGGAAATTTGATTTTGATTTACCTTATAACAGCGCATACACACACTGGAATATTTTAGTTCTCAATAAGATGTTAAAGCGTGCGCATCGGCAACTACGGCGTTTGAATTCATATTTTTTTTTGTTGTATTAAAATACTAAACTGTTGAATAAAAGCTGTTTATCAATTACAATATGCATGTTGATCTAGTAACGTTGTGACACGTCATCTTTGACGTTTTACAACATATATATATATACCTTTTTGTTTTCTTTCTATCTCTTCTTCCGGTGGACGGCCTTCTTTGATAGTTTAATTTTAAGGTGCTTGTTAAATAAAATCTACAAAAGTTTGCGCAATCTTAACATAAACTTTGTAACTTTCATTAACTTTATTTTAAATTCCATTATTTCACTTTGAAATAAATATTAAAAAACCATTTAATTTGCTTATATCCTACATAATTTGGGGGCTGGTCCCGGAATTGAAAAAAAAAAATCTTCTGGAAAATTCTGACGACTAAAAGGAATTATCAAAGAATATGTGCAGTGCGATTATTAATTAAAATTCAATAAATAATTTCCTTAATTACATATTTAAAAGATTTATTAAGTTTCTAAATATTATGAAATTCAGTTGCCGTGCATAAAGAGAAAGGCAAAACACGCGACGTGCAAATGTTTGTTTGTATTCGTTACTACATAGTTTTAAAGAGAACAAACACAACGTATTATATTGGCTTTGCAAAAATACGACGCATAAAAAGTAGAACTTCGTTACAAAAAAAAAAACAATAGAGAAAAACGTTTAATTTAAAAATACGCACGAACAACAGAGAAAAATGGTTTGTTTACAAGAAATAGGAAGAGTTTCAAATAATCTACGTCAATGTAAGAAGGAACCTATTGTTGCTCTTCATAAGTTTGTATTTGAAACAAAGGGAGACAGAAAAAACAGACATAGGCTGCGGGAGTTTGCAGGTTTTGATTTTAACGAAAACGACGATGCTTTTATCAAGAAAGCAGAATACATCAAATATAATTTGTTCATACACGACTTGTTTGCTATTTGCAATGTTTTGGGAATTTCATATAGCGCTGCAAATTTAACGACGCACATTTTTAAAAATCTGCAGAGGGGTAAACTTTTGGCTGCTTGTGTGAATGACGACGACGATGTTAGCGACGATGACATCGATGATGAAGATTCTGACGACGACGCGGCAGAAGTAAATAAGAGGCAAGAGCAAAAGAAAGCAGACGACGACTGCGCTAACATGAGAAGCAAGTACGACGATGCAGTAGGTTAGACACCACGATTCGCTATGAGTTTTAGAGATATTGAAGATTCAATACGACCTTTTTATGGAAACCAAAATTTATCAATAAGAGCTTGGATTCGTGAATTTGGGGAGATGGCTTCAGTATTGTACTGGGATGAACTGCAAATGTTCGTCTTCGCGAAAAAATCTTTAAAAGGCACAGCAAAACTTTGTATATCAAGCGAAAAGGGTATAACTAGTTTCAAAAAATTAAAAGCGGCATTGATTGAAGAGTTTGATGCAACAGCAAATAGTGTACAACTACATAAGATGTTATGTGAGCGTAAAATTTAAAAAGATGAAAACGTACATGAGTATTTTTTGAATATGAAAGAATTAGCAGGTCGTGGCAACATTGACGACGCTTCGCTAATTCAATATATTATTGATGGCATCAACGACCTCGATATAAACAAAATGATTCTCTATGGAGCAAAAAATGTTAAGGAATTTAAAGAAAAGCTTAAATGTTATGAAACTGTCAATAAAAATAGTAAACGTAAAATCGATTATAGAAAAATCGAAAGAGATCCTACTAAAGTTGAAAAGAAAACTATTTTAAAATGTTTCAACTGCGGCGCAAACGGACATAAATCAGTCAACTGCAAAGATAAAACAAAAGGCGCAAAATGTTTTAATTGCGATAAATTTGGACACATTTCTAAAGATTGTCCATTAAAGAAAAGTGAATCAAACGTCAGATATTTTACTAAGGTTGACGATGTGATGAAGATAGAAATTATGTTCGACGATATGAAAGCTACTGCTCTGTTTGACACTGGTAGTAAAGTTAATGTTATAACTGAACAAGTTTTTAATGATTTACCAAACAAACCGGCTTTGTCAAAATCTAATTTTCATTTGGTTGGATTTGGAAAAAACAGAAGCGACAATCGAATCAAACCAATTGGAAATTTTGAGTATTGAGTTAAAATTGACAATGAATTCTTTGATTTAAAATTTCATGTTGTACCATCTGATTGCTTAGATATCAATGTAATTCTTGGCAAAGAGTTTTGTTTGCTAGCTGATGTTCAAATAACACCTGAGGGACTTAAAGTGCAAAAGTTTGTTAAGAAGGAGATTGATGAATCTCAGACGCTTTTGAAGATTGATTTGATTTGTAACGGTTGTGAGCTTGATATTGATGAGCGCTGTAGCCCTGAAGCGAAAACAGAAGTTGTTGACTTGATCGAAAATTATGAACCGCAGTAAACAAAAACGACTAATGTAGAAATGCGAATTGTCTTGAAGGATGAAACTCCAATTTATTGTACACCAAGAAGATTGCCAATCAAAGAACGATACATAGTTGATAATCAAATCGAGCAATGGTTAAGTGCTGGAATAGTTGAACCTTCAGAATCTGATTTTAGTAGCTCAGTTGTCTTAGCACCGAAACGAGATGGTGATTCCAGAGTTTGCATCTATTACCGCAGATTAAATAAAGTTATTGTAAAAGATTGTTTTCCGTTACCTCTAATTGAAGATCTTCTTGACCGTCTTCAAGATGCAAAAATATTTACTACCTTGGATCTTAAAAATGGTTTCTTCCACGTCTCTGTTGAGGAGTCGAGCAGAAGATATACATCCTTTGTAACGCATAGTGGCCAATATCAATTTAGAAAAGTACCATTTTGGATTATCAAACTCGCCTGGTGTTTTTCAGAGGTACGTAAATGCTATTTTTAGAAGTTTGACTAGACAAGGTATAGCTTTACAGTATATAGACGATATAATTCTACCAGCTAAAGACGAAAATGAAGCATTACAAAATTTAAAGTTAGTCTTAAATCTCTCAAGAATATGGATTAGAGCTCAATATAAAGAAATGCCACTTTTTAAAAAGAAGAATACAGTTTTTGGGATACGTTATAGAAAATCAGCATATTTATCCATCGCCTGAAAAGGTCGAAGCTTTGATGAAGTATCCAATCCCTAAGAATTTAAAACAATTGGAAAGTTTTCTCGGATTATCGGGATATTTCCGAAAGTTCATTCCTAACTATTCGGTTATAGCAAAAGCGCTGACAGATTTGAGAAATAAAGATAAAAAGTTTGTAATGCATAGTGAAGAAATAAAAGCATTTAATAATCTGAAATACGTAATGAGCCAAAAACCAGTCTTGAATATATACAATCAAAATTGTGAAACAAAAGTGCATACGGATGCGTCAATGGAAGGGTATGGTGCAGTTTTACTTCAAAAGTCGCCTGAAGATAATTCTCTCCATCCTGTGTACTATATGAGTAAATAGACAACAGTACCGGAACGAAAATATTCAAGTTACGAATTGGAGATCTTAGCTGTTATTGAAGCTTTGAAAAAATTTAGGGTGTACCTGCTGGGCACACACTTTAAACTCGTGACTGACTGTAACGCTTTTACAAAAACAATTGATAAGAAAGATTTGTGTACTCGTGTCGCTCGTTGGATCTTATTTCTTCAAGAAGATGATTATACAGTAGAACATCGATCCGGATCACGAATGAAGCATGTAGATGCATTTTCTAAATATCCTATATTGATTATTAACAGCGATAACAGTATTATTGATAAAATTAAGTGATCTCAAAGGCAAGATGAAGATCTTCAGACTATCAAAGAAGTTCTTAAAGAAAAATCAAGCTACAACGATTATTTTTTAAATGGCGATATACTTTACAAAATTGTCAACGATTGTGATCTTTTTGTAGTGCCAAAAGGTATTCAACGCGAGATTATTAGGGATGCTCATGAAAAGGGACATTTTGCTGTTAAGAAAACAAAAGACTTGATTTGCCTTGAATATTTTATACCAAAACTCGAAGAAAAACTAAAACACCATATTGATAATTGTGTACCATGCATCGTTATGAACCGTAAGAGAGGTAAGCTGGAAGGTGAACTAAATCCATTGGTAAAAGAAGGTCTGCCTCTCCATACTTATCATATAGACTTTCTTGGACCATTAGAATCAACAAATAAACAATATAACCATATTTTTGCTGTTATTGATTCCTTTACGAAGTTTTGTTGGCTTTACGCTACTAAATCAACATCATCTAAAGATGGAATTTTGAGACTAGATGCTCAGAGTATGATTTTTGGTAATCCCGTGCAAATAATATCCGATCGTGGATCTGCATTTACATCAGAAGACTTTCGCTTGTACTGCGAGAATGAGAAAATTAAACACATAAAAGTTACAACTGGTCTACCCCGAGCCAATGGCCAAATTGAGAGGTCAAATAGTATAATCATTTCCGTTTTGTCTAAACTCAGCATAGAAGACCCCAGCAAGTGGTATAAGTTTGTAGGCAAGGTTCAACAAACCATAAACTCTACCTATACTAGAAGTACGGATGCAACACCATTTGAAGTACTTGTTGGTACGAAAATGCGAACAAAAGAGGATATCCGTATTAAGGAGCTAATTGAGCAAGAGGTTGTAGCAGATTACGACAAGAAACGTACCAAAATTAGAAATGAGGCTAAGCAACAAATTTTGAAGGTGCAAGAGGGCTTATGATCTTAGACGCAAACCACCTGAACGATATAACGTTAATGATATCGTTGCAATCAAAATAACTCAATTGGGTGGAGGTTTGAAATTGAAGCCTAAATTTCTTGGCCCATATCGAGTAACCAAAGTGAAGCTATACAACACCTATGATGTCTTAAATTTGGTGACAGCGAGGCCGAAAGAAAGCGCCTCGTATGGAATCTCGAAAATATTTGGAAGGCAATCTTTGAATGAAAAATACACTGAATTGGAATTTTTGATGTGAAATCGTTTAAAACAATAATTGCTTTCTTCTCGATTCATACCTTGGCTCTACCAATACAATTACTTTGTACTTTAAATGAATTTCTCATAATTTTCAAAATAAATATTGAACAAAACAAAAAAAAACATTATATTTTTGGATAAAAAAAGTGGAAAAAAATAAGAAATAGAACATTTTTATGATATATAATATTATAAAATAAAATGAAATAACTTTTGGCAAACACAAAAAAGTTTATCTTACTATACTCATGGGCGGTAGAAAATCCTTCGACTGAACCCTCCCAGAGGGTACCGGCTGGTAATAGGTCTACAATGGCATCACTTGTCTGGTGCTGCTGGATCTAGCAAATGTCGGGATGAAGTACATAGTATAGTACAGCATTGAGAAATACACCTTGACTATAGATCGAAGATAAGGGCTGGATCAAGGTGTCACGCGACCCGTGCTGATGATCTACCAGGCTAGAGGCCTAAATAGCCTAGTCGTGAATGGAGCCCCCGAATAAAATGCGCCCTTCACGGGTCGCATGACACCTTGATCCAGCCCTTCGGTGGTAATAGCCTAACTCGGATATTGCGGATCTCTGTCCGAGTGGTCTTTATATTCTCCGCAAAAAAGAATTTTGATGAAGAAAAAAAAATAAAACCCAAAATTCCGTAGGACATCACCACCATTCAATTGGCAAATTAGATGGAGCAAAGAATCCTTGATGAGCGAATGCTTAGTGAAGCAAGATCACCAGCTAAGCCCAAATCAAAGGCTGCTGCGGTCAATGAACGGAGACCTTCATCCGTGACCCAAGCAGTGGGTGGACCTATGGGTCCCCCAATGGCAGTAGACGGGGTGGGTGGTGCAAGAATTCGAAAACTTTCTTCCGATGATGTGCCACTGCTGCTGCTAGGGCAAAAATAGGACAAACTCAACAAACTCCCATCTCTACTAAGGAGAGACTGTTGACATTGGGAGTAAAACTGGTAGACAAAGGGAGTAATCCATCCTACCACCTCGGAGAAGACCTCCAGGATGGCCAAGAAAGGGATCCATCTTCCTGATCGTGGTCAACCTGAGGGTTTGGATGACCCGAGAAGAAAGAGCTAAGTGGAGCTGGAATCAGACAGGAAATATCGGGGGGAAAAACATTGTGATACTATCCGATAGTTAAGCTGCACTCAAGAAATTGAGCTCACCTTTGGGGAGGTCTAAACTTGTCTGGGAATGTATTAGGAAGTTGAATTCCCTAGGCAATATGAACAAGTTATCTATAATGTGGGTACCAGGCCACAGAAGGAAATGAGAAGGCTGATAGCTTAGCAAGAAATGCTGCGGCCTATCCTTTCAAGGGCCCTGAACTCTTCTGTGGAATATCATCCAATACCATTGGAGGTCTGCTGAAGAAGTGTACAGATGCAAAAAGAAGTCAAACCTGGAAAACTATTCCGGGATTAAGACGGTCCAAAGCTCTTCTGGGAGATTTTAATGATAAAAGAGCTAAGGAGATAATAAATATGCCTCGGAGTAAATAAGGAAAATTATTAATCACATGCATTTTAAGCGACACTGTAGGCTCAACTACAATATGAATAAGTTGGGTATATCTTCAGATGCCATCTGTCGCTTCTGTGGAGAAAGGGACAAAACCTCACTACACCTGATCAAAGACTGTGGACCATTGGCACACAAAAGACTCAGGTGTTTTGGAGAATATATCTTAGATATGAGCAAGATCCCTCAATTTGATTCCTACAAAATATATGAATTCCTGTCGGAAATTAACCTGACAGAAGATCTGTAGATGAGACTATCCTCATCTTTCAAATAAATAGGGGCATCACAATAGATCTTTTAGGTCGCGGTGTAAAACACCCTTAACTAATTAAATGTAAATGCAAATATATTATCCTCATATTGAAGTTTCAATATAAATAGATACTACAGAAGCAATATAGTTAAAAAGTAACCCTTATGCATTGGGCGCAAATGTGATAAATTGTGAACAATGAGAATGATAAATTTTTGAATTCAAAAATTATTCGACCCTCAAGATCTCTAAATAACTCACAAGTTTTGGTAGTTAAAAATAAGGAATAAATTCAGGTACGCTGAACAAAGCTTATTTATAAATTACAGACAAGTAAGTCTCAGTTATCTTACTAAATTTAGAAAAAGATATTTTTTAAATATTATATTTAGAATCCGGATTCCAACAAATACTTATAAGAGAAAATGAATTCGTAAGTATTTCTGAAAGAGCAATAGATAGTGTTCTCAAAATTTATGTTTTTAGTTTTGTCATGTCTATATGATACATGATACACTCAAAAGTGGCCGTGTCTTTTCTCTGATCAACCTCATTTCTTGCAGTTGCTTTATAGTGTCCACATGATGCTCCTCGTTAAATTTCGTCCATAAATCTCTAATGGATCTTGCGTGGCAGTTAATATATACTGCCCACTTTTTGCTTAGTGTTTAGTAGGAGCCACATTTACATTACTACCAAATTGCGTCACTATTCCGTCCATTGCACTATGGTCCAAAATCAGTTTTTTTTTGCCAGAAACTAAAAATAAATATTAATTGATTTTTAAAAAAGTGGTGAATAATATTAATGGAGATATCCCAGTGATCTAAATAAAGTTTAGATGGTAACTTTGTCCTTTTTATGGGTTGTCAAAGTTGGCGCTTTGGAAGCAGCAATAAATGTTGAAGCTGAGCTCAATATTATAAAAACAAATTGTGTTGTTTACTATGGAAAACAATAAAAATGGTTTGTATATAAGGATTAAATCAAAAAATTCAGTTTATTGTGGAATATTTGTATGATTCGTATTTTTGTGCAACAAGTTTTTGTGCAACAAGTTTTTTGTGTAAACATTGTGTATGGGTTTGTGTTCTGTGCAGTAAAAGGTACTTGCATTATTCTGTATTGCTGCGAAATTTGGCGTTAATTGAAAGGTGATTTTCTGCCCTTTAAAATGATGTATGTAACTTTTGCTCGTTTTTGCCCCATTTAAATACATTCGTCATTTTTAGCAACATTTGAATCCCAACATGAAGAAATACCTAGAGTTTGGCAGAAAGGCGGTCGTAAAACTGGTGTTGTTTTGGATTGGGTTTTGGAAAATACAACAACAAAAGCAAAAATCAATTAAATTTGGAAAAAAGAAGAAATAAGGAAAAAATACAAAACTTGTTGGCATACGTTAATGAAAAGCTTTCAAAATGTCATCGAATGATAAATATATTTAAAGAAAAATACTCTCAATTTGCTTTTGAAAAACCCTGTTCAATTAAAGCAGGCGAGAGAGATGGCCTCAGGTCACTTATACAGAGGCAAAGGATCAACTGAAGAGAAAGCTAGCAAGCGATATTTCTTCAGCGAAAAGTCACAATGTTGATTTAATGGTTCACGAAACAAAGATTTGGTATATATTTTAAAAGAGAGAACGTTTTCTCCAACTCGACAAAATAAGATAAGAACTCTGATTTCTTCTGAACAAAGCTTACTTACTTTACTTGAAAACGACTTAAGTAAAAGACAATATAATAACATGAGGTTACTAAACAAAGAAAGAAATTGCGATATATATCCAAGCAATAATGAAATAATTAATGTAGGCAAGTTTGTCGACCGTTAGGTCTGTATCGAAATCTTTAGCAGAGTTGTCATTCATTACATATTCTCTTGGACCACATAGCAAAAAGAATTATGTTATTGCAAGGAAATATTTTGCAATTTTAATTGCTAGGTATGGATTTGACGGCACAACAGGGCAGAGTATGTTTAAAGTTAGGTATGAGATGAATTCTCCTCAACTCTTTGATCAATCCTTGTTTGTAACAACTGTCAAATACCTTTGAAGTTGCTAGATTTTTCTGGGAAAATTACGTACTGCACAATCAGCACCGTTTTGCAGGCCGTTAAAAATGTAATTTGCAAAAGAGTCGAAGGCTCTTATTCCAGCAGAAAACAATCAGATTTGCAAACAACCAATTCAAATCCATTTGAATATTGTCTTGATAACGGCAGAAAAATTATTGTCAGTTTTGAAATATTAAATATGATATTTTGAAACCTAAGTTTAAATCACTGGGGTATGGCAATTAGCCCACTACATGCATGGATGCAGAATAATCGGAATAAAAAAGTGTCAAATGAGAGAAACTTCGGATAAAAAAGCATTTAAACTTCGTCAAAAAGAAGTGCAAAATGATATTGGGAAGAAATGGGTCTTCATTGACAGAACAGAAACAACTAAAAAAAAAATTGATTTATTTATTGTATAATCTACAAGAGATTGACAATTGTGTTACAGTGATATCATCTAATAACTTAATAGTATATATTATAATTCTGCACCAGTTTGCAATGTATTAGTTGACTTCATAAGATAATTTATAATGCTGGAACATTTCGTATTTTCAGCCGTGAGATGCTTCGAGTATGTTTCAGGACCTGGGTTAGCGAGTTCGGATGATGCAGAAGCCTTGCAAGGTATTTTTTAGTCAATACGACTAGTTCTTCTTAAACGGGTGCAATGTCTAGATTGCGATGAATATTTACATTTCTCACATACCATGGTGCGTTCACTATGTTTCTTAGTATTATAGACTGAGCTCGTTGAATATTCTCTATATTAGAAGCACTAGCAGTTGATCATAACTGACCGCTATATGACTAAATCGGATTGATTGCGGCTTTGTACAAAATAACTTTGTATTCTATCGGTAGTAAAAAATTAAAGTTTAGGGCTGTTATCTTTATCTGTTTTTGTTTGGGTTCTATATGTTTGCGCGAAGTCAGCCTTCAGTCGAGATGTATTTCAAGATAGGTAGCTTCAATGGATGCAGGAATGGTGATGTTGTTAAGTTTCAGGGCCGAGGGGCTGTTTGGACGTAGTATAAATATGTGGTGCACTTGCTCAATTGTTTCATGTTTTCTCCGAAAGCCAAATTGGCGACTTGGGACAAGTTGTCACCATGCGGCTGCAACTTGTACAAAAATATCAAACAGCTCGGAGAGCTTCTGACGACGAAGAGAAAAATGTATCTTTGATTTGTTCGTCTAGCAATTTTGGAATATGATGGCTTTGCAGCTAATCTGCTGTTTGTAGCGATATTAGCTGAAGCGCATTGAAAAGGGGTTTCTTCTACTCGTTGTTCTGGTATTTGCATTTGAGATGATTTGCGCCCCATTTCTTTAAAGACGGGGCACCCCCGATAGCTGGCCGTGTGATTACCAGAGAAATTACTACACTTTTTGGCTGTAGTGTCACTTTTGTCAAGAGAGCATCGTTGAGCTGTTGGGTGTATATTCCCACAAACTACTCACTTTGAAGCATTTTAATGATTTAAAATTTGGAGCTTGGGTAATAAGAAAAACGTTAACATTTTTTTATATACAATTTCTTAACCTTATTTACACAACTCAACTTCGACGACAACAGAACTTCCTCACAACAGCAAATGGGAAATTTTATTTAGGTACATTTAATATAAAATATCTATAAGCTTTTTCGATTTACCTCTTCATTGAACACCCAATATACCCTGGTATGTATTGAAAGCTGTGTGTAAATTATTCGTTAGATATTATGAAAAACTTTTGTTTCATTTTAAACGTTAAATTCTTCATTTATTTGCCACAGTTTTTATAATTTATGGAAAAAAAATTTTATATATTTCATGTTGCGCATGTGGCATGTCTACGGAATGTTCAGCACAAACTGGTTTTTGCATATCGTCCATGCTTTTCTTATTGGTCTTTCTCTGGGACAGAAGTAACAGTTTCCTTCTTGTTTTATTCTGCCAGAAGTGTCACGTTCTTCTGCAGCGCGTTGTGGAAGAAATTCATATGTAGATCATATGTTCTACTACGTGGTGACAAATTGCTCACTCAACTGTTAAAGGAAAACTCTACTACGTTTTGTTGACGTTTTCAGATGTGTATTTTCCATATATATTATAAAAAGTGCAAATGCTGCCACACTTATTATGTTGTATAAAAGCGAAAGGCCATATTTTTTACTCCTCTTCATGGAATATTCACCAGGGCATTTGTTCATATTTGCTTCTATTATAATTTAAAATCATTATATGTTTAATTTTAGGACCGTCAATTTCCGTGGTATAATTAGAAGGGGAAAGGAGTACAACTGATTACTTTTTTTTCGGTACATAAAAGCACATTGTTATGTTGTTGCTAAAACCAAAGATTGATGATTCTATTGCTCTTCCTCTTGGATTAGAAAATTGAGCTGGAATAAAAGTACGTATTTTATTTTCGAAGCCCAATATGGACATATTGTAGTCCAACATCAAAGTAGTAGCTAAATTATAGGATATGAATAAGTTTTCACATACAATGTTTCGCCCACTTCCACGAAACAGATTGCAACTCTCGTTCACCAATATCTCTCTCTCTCTCTTTCTCCAGAAGGTGCCATACCAGTATATATTTGTCCTTTTATTGGATAGGACGTAATAGCGTCATATGCCCACCAAACCTTAATCCCATACTTCGCTGGTTTCGAAGGTATATATTGGGTGAACCCAGCGCCACCATGGAAAGATATAGCTGCTCATCAACAGTGACGTTGGCTCCTGCTATATATTTTTTCTGTAGGTTTCTATTTAACATCACAAAAATGTCCGCTATGGCTGCTGTTTTGTCACTTTTTTTACGTTCCGGCATCATCGTGGAAAGTCACGATAATGGAGAAGCCAAAAGCGAACAACCAGCGCTCCTTCTATGGTTAGCTCGGAATCGTTGGAATCTCTGTCACGTTCTGATGGCATCGTGAGCTACGGATTCTCGTCCATGACATTAAGAGTCTATAAAAAGGATATGAACACAATGGACCCTGTAGGAGTTGAGGTAGACCCTGACATTTCTTCTCAGCTGGAAGGAGAGGCCCACACCACTTCTGCTGGCGGGGATGGGGCGTCAGAGGTGGAACCTGGCTCTGATTATGTTAAAGCGTGTACGCTACGTAGGGCATCGGTCGATGTCAATGTCTTTTCTTTATGCTTTACTGGCATCGGACGAGGAGGAGCTGGAAGCTAGAAACCCTGATGTTACGGGTAATGCATATTAACCGTCATCATTCAAAGGTTGCGTTCGCCAACCTCATACTCCATCTGTCAAAGGACAGATATCGTATTTTCCAGATTCATGAACCATGTGTTTTTCATGGTCTTGTGTGCGGACTAGCGACCCGAAAATACAGATTGATGTATACACGCAATACAGGTAAACCGAGAGCTTTTATGCTCTGTAATTACAGCGACGCCGACCAAATGAACATAAGTCTGGAGTCAGGCGATGAGCAGATATGGTTATCGTCATGCTACCTGACCCATGATCATGATGAGCTACCAAGATAGATTTCTAAGGATCTGGTGGCGCAGTCTTAAAGGTTTGGAGATAAATTGATAACTGGTGCGGATGTAAATGCGCATCACACGGTGTGGGGCAGCACGAACACTAATATGAGGGGTGGGTGCCTTTTTGCTTATTTGCTTGAAACTTACCTGCAGGTCTGTCATAAGCAATATGCTGGAAGTAATAGACGCCACATTTGCCTCTGACTCTTTTATGGAAAGAATAAGGGATTGATTGGATGGTGTTAGATGAATACTCTTCTCTGATCATAGACACATCTCGGCTGAAATTAACAAAATTCTACCGAATCCTGAGCCTGGAAGCATAACAGAAAAACATACTGGGAGAAATATGTAGATCTAGTTGGGAATACCCTAAGTGTCTGTCCATATAATGCACCAGAAAATATTGAAGGATGGTTGGCTCTGTTACTGATAGCCTGAATGCGGCCTTGGTCAAAACCTGTCCGATAAGGAAACTGAGGGGTAGGCCGAAAGCTCGGTGGTGGACGGAAGAGCTAAGCAACGTACGGGTAAACAGTAGGAAAGCTTTTAACGAGGCGAAGTATACACGTCTTGAAGATGATTGGAAAGGACATAAAGAAGCTCTAAAGTTCTGTTAGAAGGAGGTTAGAATTGCTCAAAGGCAATCCTGGAAATCCTTTTGTGAAGAAGTAGAGTGAGCGACTGAGGCTTCCAGACTTCGTAAGATATTGGCAGGAAGTTCTCAGAATTGGGAGCTGTTACAGAAGGTGGATGGCACATTCACTACAACTAGTAAGGAGCCTTTAGAGCTCCTACTCAGCACGCCTTTCCCATGCTGCTCAGATATTACTGGACACGAGAGGGAAGAAACATCAAATAATCGGGAAGTGAGGATAGACGCTCTATCTGAGGAACGAGCCTTGCAAGCTTTTAAAATCCACTGGGCCTGATAGTATTTATCCAGTTGAAATACATAAGACCGCTGGATACCTGAAAGGCTGGGTGTTACCAATCTTTGAAGGATGTTTTAAGTTTGGGTAGTCTTCATTCCAAAAGCCAGAAAAAGCTCATATACTCATCCAAAAGACTTAAGGCCGATATATCCCTCGTCTTTTCTTTTAAAAAACTTTAGAGAGAGTGATGGAAATCCACTGAAGCTTAACTTTAGACAAGAATCTAATCTCATCGGCTCAACATGCCTTTACAAATGGGAAATCGGTAGAGACTATTCTACACCTTATTTCCATTGCAAAAGGGTCATTGCATAAGAAGGAATTCACTCTGACTGCCTTTCTTGATATTGAAGGGGCGTTTAATAATGGCAAAGGGGAGGCCATCACTACAGCACTTACTGAATTTGTGGTCGAAACGGGCCTGGTATGCCTCATTGGTAAAATGCTGAATAGCAGAATCATTGAGGATAATCTAGGAGAATCGGTTATACGTAAGTTGGTGAGCAGGGGTGCACCGCAAGGAGGCGTCCTCCCAACGTTTCTTTGGAACTCAGTTGTTAACAAAATCCTGTTCAGATTAGAGGCGGTGGGATGTAAGGTGATATCTTATGCTGATGATGTTGTTAATGCTGCCTCTGGAAAATTAATATCTACTCTGAGAGACTTGTTGCAAACTGCGCTAGATATTCTTTCAAAGTGGGCAGAAGACTGGGGTCTTGGAGTAAATCCGGATAAGACTCAAGTCATTCTGTTTACTAGGAAATATAAAATCCATCATTTAAATCCAATTATACTTAAGGGAAAAGCTCTAGAGATTTCAGAAGAAACGAAATCAAACACCTTAGAAAGAGCTAGGAAAGCTGATGTGGTTTTTTTATGCCTGCAAAAGATAGGTAAAACCTGGGGAATTAAGCCTAGGGTAGCTCACTGGCTTTATACTACAGTTGTCAGGCCCATTCTCCTCTATGGAAATGTTGTCTGGTGGACTGACGGTTAGACTCTCGCCGATCTCTTAATGAGATGGCTAAACAATTCCATATCCATTTATACTGGGTACCAGGTCATAGGGATATACCAGAGAACTACAAGGCTGATCAACTTTCGCGAGCCGGCACTTGTATGCCAAATGTAAGTAGGCATATAGGTATACCTCTCGCAACTTGTAAGCTTCTCATAAAGGATACATTTAACTCTACCAATCAAAGGTGGATTTGTGCCACTACCTGCGAAATCGCCAGGCAAACATGGCCGAGACTGAAAATACGTCTATCAAAAAATATCATTAGACTAAATAGACTACAAATTGGGACTCTAATATGGGCCCTCATGGGACATTGTCTAATAGGAAATCATACAAGAAGAATGGGAGTTTATATACGAGTATATGGTTTCTGTCGCAGCTGCAGGAACGAGGAGGAACTGGAAACAGTCCAACAGGCTGTATCCTTGGACATTACATATGCGTTTAAAATATTGTGGCACACTTCTAAATAAACTGAATAATCATTTACTCTTAAATTATTATTATTTACTAGAAAGTTATATAAGCAACAGATATTTTTACATCAAACATGATGATGAATGCTAATCATATTGTTACGAAATTGCCCTCCTGACAATTTATACTGTTACTCCTGTCAATTTACTCTAACTCTCAATACTCGGATTCGTACCACTGGATCGTGTAGTAATCAGACAATCACTGGTTAAATTAAAATAACTAACTTTATTTAATTATTGCAATTTACACACTTAATATTAGGCTTAAAGTTTTATTTTGCACTTTATTACAATTTGCACTTTATTTAATAATTCATTTAATCACTTTATTACTTCTTAACACTGTAACTGCTTCAAGTGAAAATGCACGATGTACACACTGTTACAATTAAAATTCAACTGCATCTCACTTTAATAGTGTCATAGGAGTGTTCCGCTGTGATCACGGTACTTGCTGGCGTGATGATTTCTGGTGCATTGATACCCCGTTGAATTCTTATTCTCCATATGACCCCAGTAATCAAAAGTATCACGGACAGGAATAGTGCGGTATAACTGACCGCATGGTGGTAAAAGTCTGGTGATTGAATTTTGTGCAGTGTCATCGGTTTTTCTTTGGCCAGAGCATTGTGTAATTCTGTCAGATTCTTCAATTGTGTTGTGTAAGTGATCGTGTTTATTTTATGCAATAGTGGGGTTATTTGTTCACTATTTGATAATTCTAGGCTTGTGCGTGATGCTGTTAAAGAACTGGATACGGATTCTTGCCTTTATATTGAGATTGAATTGTGTTTTAGCACGCAATCTGGCTGCAGTGTCAGTAGTCCTGAGCCTTTCAGTGCCAACGGGATGATTTCTTTTCCGCAAACTGCAATGGCTGGCGACGTTGACGGAATTAAATCCATTGATCTTTCTTCTTCAATGGTAGTTTACAATTTGGTTGAGTGTTGTTGTTAAACAAATTGATTTCGCAGGAACATATGTCGGCCTCATAGCTGTACCGGATTGGCACATTTGAACATACGTATTCATTTTGATTGATCCGCTCACATGATACAAAGTCGTCGGAGGTAATTTGTAGGTATGGATCTCGAGCTGCATTTATGGCAAGAAAGGTGGTGCATGTATCAATTGCCACTATAGTGTTGCTGACCCAATTTGGTACCGAAATGAGCATAAAGAGTTCGAATCTGTCATGTTCCACCAGAGATAACGTAAACTTAAAGACAACATGGTCCTGAGTGAGTCCTTCTTTTACCTTCAGTTTCCTATATAGTTGTATTAAGTCCTCTTGGTGGAGTTTAATTTTGTCAACTTCGGTGTGCAATTGATCGGGAGTTAACAAAGCGAATTGAATTTACCATGGTGAGTGTCTGTGAGAACATCCATTATAAATGTGTCCGTTGTAACTAGGTTGCGATTAGCGTTAATTAAATTGACAGAGCGTTGAATAGTTCCAACAATTTCGATTGTTGCAGCTCTTCGTCTTTCTGCAATTGATTCCAAATTTGATTTACTTGTTCATCAAATTCATAAAATTTTTTCTCAACCGCTATCTGATCCTGCTTTATGATGTTGACAGTGGAATCAATGATGGATCCTTGACATCGTTTTGGAATACTCTGAATGTAATATGCCAAATAGTGAATGTGCAAGGTTCCCAACGAAATTTATTTCCACTCTCCTGGTGCGATTGATTCTTAATAGATTGTTATCTACACACAATTCGGCTTCAAGTCGATCAAAGCTGTCGGTTAGATGACTACAAGTGTGGTTTTGTTTAATCTTTCGGCAGAGTTGACGTAGGGTCCTAGTACCGTTGAATAACGTTGATGCTTCTGTCCAATAGGGTTCCAAATCGTAGTATACGAACAAGTTCCATTCTGTAGACCTTATATTTTCGAGTGGATGCCAAGTTTTGAACCAAGACGATTAACTTTCACTAGAGATCCCAATATTATTGGTAATATCATTATTGTTAGTAGCAATGCTAAGCCATTGGTGATCGCTGGTATTCTTCTTCTCCTTTTTGATGCTGGTTGCTTGGATCTGGTGCAGCGCACACAACGTTCCGTGCCATTATTTTTCCTTTTATTATCCAAATTCGTTGCCTTGAAGCTAACAGCAAGCCTTGTGGACCATAATGCAAATTATTCTCATGCATCATGACGAGAATCATTCTGGAAGTCAGGTCGTTGTATGACATCAACATGGGATGCTTTGCTTCATAACTCAAATTAGATGCTTCTAGACGTCCTCCAACCCTTCGGATGCCTTGGTCATCAATAAACGGTGACAAATTGCTGATATCGCTAGTGTTTTTGACAGCTGAGTGACGCTCTAAACTTTTAATGTCATCATTAAAGGCTCTTCTTTGGATACCCTTGACAATCAATGTCAATGACGCTTCCATTTCTTCGGCTGTTGGTGATACTGTTGATTGGGACACCTTGCTTCACCTAGTTTCACATAACGAATGACATACGCCACAATCCTTTGCAGACGTCGAAATGAGTTCTTGTAATTGATTTCTTCCCAGAAGGTTGGTCTTTAGAAGCTAGTGTTCTAACACTACACATTGCATTCGTCTGCCGCCTGAGTTCCAAAGCACATTCTTCTCGCGGAGGTTGAAGTGGCCAAATTTTCATAGATCCGTACAGGAACTTAGATCCATATAACCAAAACAGGTTGTCTACCAATTTAGCTGGTGTCACGCCTCTTGATATCAGGTCTGCGGGATTGTCGGGGAGGCACGTGACGCCATTGTTGTGGATTAGTTGTTTCCTGAATAGCCGAAATTCGATTGGCTACGAATGTGTGGTAGTGTGCAGATTCTGCATTAATCCATCCCAGCACCGCTGTGGAATCAGACCAAAAATGCCTTGTCACGCCTTTGAAGAATGAGCTTTCTTGGAGCTTCTGCATCAATTCCAAAGCGACCTTAGCAGCGCACAATTCCAGTCTTGGCAATGTTATCTGCTTAATTGGAGCTACTCGTGATTTCGCTCATAGGAAGCGAACTATTATCTGGTTGTGGCAATCTTGTGTTCGCATGTATGCTACCTCTCCGTAGGCACGCTCTGATACGTCAGCAAACATGTGCACTTGAGTGTCGTTGGGTACCGTGCGACCAAATCTTTCAATCATTGGAGGCCCTCGGTGGAAAAGAAAGAAAAAACACTAAAGGTGACATCATTGATCGGAGTGGCTACCACATGCAGCTATTGTTTGGTTAAGGATCACCCCATATACTTTTGCAAGGAGTTTTTGAAGTTGTCTGCAGCAGATCGATTAAACAGGGCAAAAACGCAAAGGATCGGCTTCAATTGTCTGAGAAGTAACCACACTGCAAGGGAGTGTACTTCTTCTCGAGGCTGCACCAAATGCAATAAAAAACACAATACGTTGTTGCACCTAGAAGCACGGGAACAGGCCACAAGAGGAAACCAACAGCAACTGCAACATCAACTAAAACTGTTTCCAAACTGCAGTGGCATCAGCAGCTACCACATCATTCCTACACATCGAAGTTATGTCCTGTTGCGAACAGCCTAAATAAAAATAACAGCTGCGAATGGAAGATCGGGTGAATTTAGAGCCATCCTCGACTCAGGATCACAGATCAACATTGTCTCCGAGCGTGTCATTAAAAGACTAGGCATATCTCCAATAGAAGCTTCGTTGTGCTTTGAAGGTATTGAAAATGCCCAAAAAAGAGTTACTCAACGCGCTCACATGAAACTGCAATCTCGAAAAAGCAACTTTGAAGCCGACTTCGAGGCATTTGTGCTGCCAAGTATTGTTCCGACTCAACCAGCTCAGCAGCTAAACATTAAAAAATGGCCAATTCCTAAGGGTGCACAACTGGCTGATACGGAATTTCATCAACCAGGAAAAATCGATGTTCTCCTGGGTGCAGACCTAATAGAAATGGGCCAAATACAACTTTCCTCTGAGCTCCCAGTCATGCGAGAATACGGGAAGCTTGGTCATATGGAAGAGATTGACATAACTAGTAAAAAGAGTGCCCACTACTTTCTTCCACATCATGCTGTTTTGAAGCCAGACAGCTCAACGACAATGCTAAGAGTTGTATTCGATGCTTCAGCCAAAACATCAAATAATGTTTCTTTAAACAACCTTCTGGCAACAAGACCAACTATCCAGGAATTGGGTTGACGATTCTATTGCGTTTCCGGCTCCCACAATTTGTCTTTACAGCTGGCATTGAAAAGATGTATCGAGGGTAGATAAAGACGATCAAAAGTACCAACTTGTGTGGTGGAGAGACGATCCCTCACATCCCATGAAGTGTTAACAGCTCACGACCGTCACCTACGGTACAACGTCTGCACCGTATTTGGCTATCCGCACACTTCATGCTCTGGTTGACGATCAAGCTAACAAATACCAACTAGGAGCAGAAGTCGTAAAATCAAATTTTTATGGCGATGATGTGTTGAGCGGATCTGATCATATCTCCACTGAATGTGAAATACAGCGGCAAGTTCGATACATGCTAAGTTCCGCGGTTTTCAATTTACGGAAATGGTGCGCGAATCACCCAAGGTTATTAGCAGAAATTACAGTCAAGAACGTTGTTGAACTTAGTTTAAACACAAAGCATTCGGTGAAGTATTGCATGTTCGTCTGCTCACAAAAATTAAAGCTACTCTACCAAAACAATTCTTTGAGTATTCTATGGTTAAGGAGATCAAAGCTGGAGTATCACAAGGCAGCGAATTAGGACCACTCATTTATCTGCTCTACACATGAGATCTAGTTGGTAGCAATAACTATACCACAGACACGTTCGCAGATGATACTGCGCTTATAACTGTTGTAAAAACGCACTCAAAGCCGCATCGACTCTTAGATAAAAAAGTGCTGCCAAAGGCCCATAAAGAAAGGCTGAGGAATCATGTCAACCTTGAGACTTCCGCACTTTAGCGATCTTGACAGATAAAATCCGTACTGTTGTTTTTTTTTATTTCCATGCGTTTATTTATTGTATCTTCTAACAATAGACTAACAATAAGTAGGCAAATCTTACAAAATAATTAATTAACAATAATACACCGTGCCAGTGCTTAGTATATTTTAAAGATCAGTGTTCTATGTATATTAGTTACAACAATAAATTAAATCGTAAATTTGTACTACTACATAAGTATATATTTAAACTGTAACTGATTGTAGTGCTGGTGTTTGAATCCATTTTAGGCGACTCTATTATATACCAGGGTTCTAGCTAGGTAGTTTGGATGGGTTTTAATCTTTTGAGTATATTTCCGGTAGAAATCATTGATTTCCTTTTTCAGGAGTGGTATATTCAGGTCGTTGTGGTTCAGGAATGTGGATGTTTTTAATGAACCAAGGTGCGCCAGTAATGCTTCTGAGAATTTTGGATTGTGTTCTTTGTATTAATTCTATATTAGAGTTGCTTGCGCCACCCCACAACTCGCTCGTAAGTCGAAATTGGTTTTATAATAGCTTTGTAGAAGACTACATATTTTGTTTCCCAAACTCAATCTGGATTTATTGTGCATAAGCCAATGTAGGCTATTAGCTTTTAGTATCATATTCTTGGCTTCCATATGGCGCTTCCAGGTCAATGTCAAGATGAATTCCTAGATATTTCACTACTTTAGTTGCGGCAAAGAAACATTATTAAGTTTGATAACTAGACATTCAACTTTTTTTAAAAGTAAATGTGATCTGCGTACATTTCGATTCATTGACATTAATTCGCCAGTCTGCCAACCAATTTTCTATTAATACCTGATGGTCTTCTAGATCGTGAGATGCAATTTTGTGATTTGGGTGAGTGCTACGGATTGCAGTGTCATCGGCGCAAGTTGTTGTGTATATATATTAAGTACGAAGTATATATTAAGTACAGCAGGGGACCTAGCACGCTTCCTTGTGGTATGCCGGCTTTGATGACATAGTTTTTAGAATAAGCATTATTATTTCTCACTTTGAATTTCCTGCCCCTAAGATACGATTCCAGTATTTGGTGTGCTTTTGCGGGCAACAGTATTTTAATTTTGAAGATAAGCCCCTCTTGCCATACTTAGTCAAACGCCTGGGCCACGTCTAAAAAGGTGCCAGAACAGTATTGCTTTTTGTCAAATGCATTTTTTATTACGTGTTCTATTCGATGAACCTGCTCTACTATGCTATGATATTCGCGAAAGCCAAATTGGTGATGAGGAATAATGTGTTTTTCATTTAGTTGCGACATTAATTTACCAAGAAAAAGTTTTTGGAAGAGTTTTGTCATGATAGGCAGTAGGCTAATCGGTCTATAGGATGCCGATTGGTACAGATCCTTTCCTGGTTTCGGAATCATTGATATTACTGACATTTTCCAGGCATTGGGAAAGTATCCTAGGCGAAGCAATCCATGAAATAATGAGGTAAGCACGATGATCGCTATTTGTGGCAACTCCTTGATCATTTGCCCAGTAATGAAGTCTTGTCCTGGGGCTTTGTTGGAAGCAAGGTTTCTAATTGCATCACTTATTTATTTTTGTTTTAATTTAATAGGCGAGCATGTGTAGTCTGACGATGAGACAAATAAGTTGTTGTTACTGCGAGGTGGGTTTGGGGTAAAGACATCCCTTAAATGTTCTGCGAAAACATCGGAGTTTTCTTCATCACTTTTTGCCCATTTTCCGTTTGTTGTTCGAATGGGTGGAATTTTCCTGACAACTTTCCATAGTGAGTAGTTGGTAACGTCAGTTGGGAGAAAGATTTTGCATATACCGATCCAAACTGCGCTCTGATTCTTGACGCAAGGCTTTTCTGAGGTGTTCGCTGGATAGCTTCCGGAAAATTTAAATTTGAGTTGAAGTTTTTGGGTGTCTAACGTTGTCACAGTTGTTGTCGAACATGTACGAGGCGTGAAGCACAGCTAGTCTTAGGGTAGATGTAAATAGCTCCAGAAATGTTTCTAATTCCTCATTCGTTTTGAGACGGGGATTAAGAATGAGATGACAGCTAACGTATTTTCTTTCAGAATGTTCTAAGGGGTGTGACATTGAACGTAGGGGCAACTTTTTGTGGAGGTATATTATTATAGGGGAGTGATCTGGAGAAAGGTCGAAAAGGGGTTCTACTTTTAATTGCTGTCGTTTTAGGTTTCTAGTAACTCAAAAATCTATAAGGTCAGGGATCTTGCGTGGGTCTGTTGGCCAGTACGATGGTTGTCCTGAAGAGATGATTTCTATCTTGGTGTCACAAAACATAAACTTATACAGTTGTTTTCCGTTTGGGGTTGATAGCCGTAAGCCATAGTGGGTGTGTTTAGCATTGTCGTCGCCAGCAGCTAGGAAACTTATTGCCAGTGTAGAGAAAAAGTCTGAAAATTGATTTGTTGATATTCTGAATTTTGGAGGGCAGCACACAGCGAAAATAGTTTTATGTCATTATTTATCATCCTATCTGACCAAACAAGTTGATGTTGCTTGAAGGTACTCTTTGTTGTATTCTTCCATATCAAAATGATTTATTCTATTTTTGATCAAGATTCCAGTGCAACCATGTGCCTTACCAGCGGGATGCTTTGTCATAAAATTTATAACCTGGTATACAAAAATTGTGCTTTTCGGTTAGATGAGCTGCATGAGCTGATTCTGGTTTCTCATCATTTCTTGGATCATAGTTTGTATTGAAGTCATGAACTGAGTGATACATTGGGTGAGCGTTGCTATCATTCCTTCAAAGCTCTGATGATTTGGACCCATCTGAGGGCCGGCCCCTGACTTAAGCAACCCTGTGTACGTTGTCCCTGTGTCGCAATATGAAATTGGCTTCTGTGGTTGTTTATTTCTTAGCTGCGGGTATTTATTCCTAATTTCCTGGTAAACAGAGCAAGCTCTGCAGTTGGCTATATGGTTACCAACACATACATTACGGAGTGTGCAGTAGGATATTGTCTGCCGGAACTCTTGGCAATTAGTAGAATACTGGACCATTCCGTTTGAGGGGCTCGTCCACCGTCATTCTAGGATGCATAAGATAGAGTAGGTTATATATACAATGTACTTCTCCTTTTTTAAGTTTTTGGGTTTCTAGCTCAAGCTCTACGGGAAACATTGGTTGGGAGGGATGATGATGATGATGATTTTGTTGCGATTAATGATATTAATAATTGAGCTGGCTACGAATTCTACATCATTTAGTGCTTCTTTGATTTCAGCGGGGGAAATATCTGATTCTAGTCCCTTTATAAAAATTGTAAGGCCCTTGCTACTTTTGAGCTGATAAGTGTAGTAGGTTTTGTTTTCTGTGTCGAAGTTTTTTATAACGACCCTATAATTTCCCTCGCTATATATTTGAATTTATGTTTCTTGTATATTACCTTTAACGAGCGGGGTCACGTGGAAACTTTTTGAACCTATAAACTCACTTAGCTTGTTGACTAACTTATTATAGTTACGTTCACGCAAATATATGGGAGGTGGTTTAAATTCAGGTTTTGGTGCATCTGTATCCTCAACACTTTGAAGTAAGGAAAAGCGGTTGTTGGTAGATAGTTGTGTCTCACCAGTTTTAATAACTTTTAGGATGCTAGCTTTGATGGCACATGATTGCGGAGCTCGTATACGATTAGTTATAAGAATATATCTATCAAGACCGGTTTATGTTGTTCCACTTCTCCCTGCTGGGTTATTTCCAAAATTTTCTGCTGGATGATTTAAACCATTTGTTGGTATCAGCGCGTTAAAAGTGCACTCAGCTACTGTTGGTGGTTTCACTTTAACACGCTCAGACGAGTGAGAGAGAGGAATGGATTGAACTTGGGGGCACTCTTTTGTTGTGTACGTCGTTGGGCTGGGTGTTGAACACTAAGCGCTCCAAGAGTACGTATGCACGGAAAGTGCCAGTGTCTCGGTTGGCAACTTTCGCTGATCTGAGTGTGATCGCTGCGTACTTGCATTGCTGGGAGCAGTCGCAATTTTACTGTGTGGAGTTGCAGTTGAATCCGCGACCTGTTTCTCTCAATTGTGAGAGATGTTTCCATTGTTACTACCGCTCAATTGTTTTTGTTTTGGAGCCAATAGAGCAACACTCATCGTGAAGCCGCTATCGACCCGCTACACTCGTGTTCCCACTCTTGTGTTTAATATTTTAAGCAATTAAAAACGAAAATATTTATGTACCTTAATATGCTGTGGTCAGTAATGAACCATAGGATATCAGAAGCACTTCACACACTCAATCACTTTCATTAATATAAGCCACTATTATTAAATTTTAGACACCAAAAATCTATTTCCGAACACGGTGCAAATTAAATACGTGCGGTCTATTAAATTGTGATTATCAAGATACTGCTATGTAGCTGAGAATATACAATATGTATATATTTGTTATTCGAAATAAATTGCTTGTTAGTTAATCTAAAACTAGTTGCATTAATAAAATAAAAAATACATCGAGCGTTTAAAAACTCATCAAAGGCGACACATGCGCCAATTACCGCAAATAGAAAGCAGACAAAGAAGGCTAAACCGAATCGAACCCACAGAACTTCTTCATAGATACTTTTTTTTAAATAAACAGATCACAGAATGTAATTAAAAATAGAGTAAAAAAGTGGCTTATAAGTGGCGCTATCAGAAAAAACTCCAAAATCACTATCAGAAAAAACTCCCTTACGTAGCGGCGATCAATATTTACGCAGATGGATCCAAACTGCAGGGAAGGCTGGGGGACGGTTTTTTTTCAAATGATCCAGATAATAACGTAACCTTTCGGCTTCCCGATCACTGCAGCGCGTTCCAAGCGGTTGTAGAGACTATAGAGAATTCTCGTCTTGGCTCAAGAAGAAGAAGATATCTAGACAGGATATTTGCTTTCTGTCGGAAAGCCAAGTGACTTTGCGCTCCTTGGATTAAAGCTATAATTGCATTGAGTCCCGTCAAGAGATGCCGCATAAACAAGATAGCTGAGCACACACATCTGCATTCGTGCTGGTTTCCCGGTCACCTGGATATTCCAGAGAACTGCAAAGAGGATGATCTCGCCCGAGAGGAAACTACGAAACCGATTCAAACCTCAGTATTCCCACAGCGACATACAAGCTTCTAAGAAACGCAAAATTGTTAGCCATAGCGAGCAAGTGCTGGTCTGAAAGAGGAAGATGCAATATGTCTAGACAAACCTGTCACAAAATGAATGTCAATAGCTTAAATATCTACTGTTCTTAACCAGAAAAAATATATAGGTACCGTCATAAGTGGCCGAACGGTACACTGGACTCGGGATACTAATAGCAGAAGATCAGAAATCCTCTCAAATGACTTTTGCAGGAGTTCCGTGGATGAGGAGGTGCAATAGTCCATTGAATACCTGATCTATTTCTTGAGTTCTGTGGGGGTTCTATAATTGACTTAATCAACATATGAGAGGTAATGGGGTTGTGCCTGGCATGGTTCAAGTATGGGTGTGCCTTATTGGCAACCGCTCAACCTACATAAAAACGCAATGAATCCATTGGTAGTGACATATCGTTAGAATGGAGGACGAGCAATTTTTAACGCAAAACCGCAAAGGACCAGAAAGAGAGGTCGACCAAAGAGAAGATGACAAGAAGATGTGGAGAACGATATCAGAATGTCGTGGGAGACGACAAAATTTACCTTTCCACTGATTTGTCTATTTTTCTGAACGAACAGAAAAATAAAGAAAAGGCGTTCGAACAACTAAAAGACTGGAAAATTATCCAGTCTTTTAGTTGTTCGAACGCAAGTAACGAAAAAACCAGTCCTTCATCCCACACCCAAAACCTCGCGGAAATGCTTATAGCTCTGACGTAGACCTTGACCAATTTCATGACTTCCATGCAAAATACGATGCAGGAATTGAGGCGTAACCAGTCCCAATTTCTTCAAATACATATTGCTAACTAATGAATGATGTGAAAAATCTGTCATTGTAATGCTAATGGAGTCAACCACACAAACTTCAAGTTAAAAATTATTTTCAAGAACAACATGTGAAACATATATTACCAACAGAAATTATTTCAAAATTAATGAATACTTATTCTACGATACAAAACATTCTAAATGTAAAGCACAAGGAGACCATTGCAAAGATTACCTTCAAGGAAGTTACATCTGCATAGCAATATCACCAATATACTGGCCTCAAAAATTGAACCAACTATCTTACCAGTTTACAAATTTATTTAATAGTCCCGGAAAAAAATTATAGCAGCAGGGGACTTCGGGCCAAGACCGAAAAAAGCACGCAAAGTTCGGTCGAATGTGAAGGTTTTGCTATATATATATATATATATATATATATATATATATATTATATATATATATATATATATATATATATATATATTATATATATATATATATATATATATATATATATATATATATATATATATATATATATATATATATATATATATTATATATATATATATATATTATATATGTATATTATATATACGAGTATATTCATATATTCATTAGTTCAAATAGATGTCAACTAATGCTTTATTAAAATAACAATAGCATTGCTTACCTTAATGCAACAATCAGCAATAATCAACAACAATCTACTACAATTGCTTCCAGTGATCACCACTATGTAGCTAAATACACAAATTAGTGACAAGTGTAAGGTCGTGTTTTGGTTAGCTTCGCCGCAGTCAGCTCAAAGAGGCATTGAAAAGTTCAAGTTTTCCAACTAAATATGTGTTCAATATAAAAAAGAAAAACAATATCCTAAACAGCTATTTAAAATTAAACTTGAGTCAGAGAGTTATCAAAAAATTAAACGCATCCAATATATAATCGTTGTCAAAGAATTGTCGTTGAGAAGCCCCGAAAATGCAGGGACCAGTGCACTGCAGTTTATATAGTTTGTGGGGCTCAATGTTCTCATAACAAAAGTAACACTACAGCAAAAAGATGGAGTAGTTGGTCTGGTAATCACAGGGCCAGTTATTGGGGTTGTCCCGTCTTTCAAGAAATAAGGAGCAAATCAAACGCAAAACCCCAGAACGACGACATTAAGCAAACCCTATTCAATGCGCTCCAGCTAATATCGCTCCAAACACACATTGGTTGGAAAGCCTTCATGTTGCTGAGGTATGCCAAACGAACGATCCAAAGGTAATTATTTCTCACAGTCGTTAAAAGCTCTCATAAGAAATTTAATGTGCAGCATGACTCAATTCAAGCAAAATATTTCATGAATTTATCAAATCGCAAAATGAGTTGATAAATCAAAAAAAAAAATCATCTGTAAACAAATAAAATTGACATCCTGCTGCTATCTGAACCTCATTTAACCTAAAAAAATTATTTAAAGGCTACAAATTGTACAACACAATTCGCCCAGAGGGTAAAGCACGTGGTAAAAACACCATGCAATGGAAGAATATGCAAATGAGTGCATTCAGACAAAATCGTTCTCGTAACAGTGTTGGGGTAAAGAAATCATAATAAGCGCAGTGTATTGCCCTCCAAGGTACAACGTAAGCTAAGATCAATCTCTTTTACGAGGTTTGTTCAAAAAGTATCGCGAATTTCATGTTTTTCAAGAATTATTTGTTTATTCATTAATATCTATTTTGTCTCCTTCAAAGTACTCCCCATCAGACATTATACACTTGTGATAACGATTTTTCCAATCCTCGAAGAATTTTGAAAAATCATTTTTTGTGATCTTGTTCAGCTCTTCCTTCGATGCCGTCTTTATCTGCTCAATCGTGGCGTAGCGTCGTACTTTCATGGGCCTTTTCAGTTTCGGGAACAAGAAAAAGTCATAGGGGGCCAGGTCTGGAGAATACGGTGGCTGCGGCATTATTACCATGTTGTTTTTGGCCAAAAATTCGCGCACAAATAATGATGTGTGAGCAGGGGCATTATCATGATGCAAAAGCCAATTTTAGTTCTTCCACAAATCCGGCGTTTCTGGCGGATTGCTTCTCGCAAATTGAGCATTACTTGAAGATAATACTCCTTATTGACCGTTCTACCCTGCGGCAAGAATTCATAATGCACCACGCCCCTGCAATCAAAGAAAACTGTAAGCAAACCCTTAAAATTCGACCGAACCTAGCGTGTTTTTTGCGGTCTTGGCTCACCAACATTGTTTCACACAAAATTTCATACAAATTCTTTGATCCATTTTTCGGGATAGACAAAAATCCAAGACAAGCTAAAATACGTCCACGCACAATAGCTGTCAAAAACTGACTGAACATTCAAAATGGCCGAGATTCTCAACATAGGTGAGGGACAGGCGTACCAACATAACGCCACAAAAAGATCGAAAATCGAACATGCGTAGCCCGAGAAAATTCAAAATTCGCGATACTTTTTGAACAGTCCTCGTATGTTCTGCAAAAAGTTGTCGGTAGGCTTCAGGATTTGTGGTATATTTACAGTACGAAATCAGATCTAGGACAAATGATGAGTCTTTGAGATGCCAAGGACGGTATCTTTTCTGTTTGATTAGCCGAGGAGCTGTGTCAGGCATAAGACATTTAGCTACCTCAATACAGCGGCGGATTACGGATTTTATAGTATACCTTTTGGTGTGTTTGAAGGCACACTGGACGTTTTGGTATAAGGTGAAAAGTTGATGCACGTACTTGCTCCATAATAAAAGGTAAACCAGCTTCGGCTAAGATATTTTTTGTCGGCGACGTAGGGAAGGCTCTTATGGCTCTTCGAACAGCTGCGTGGTAGGGTGCGTATAGCTGCTTTAAGTTGCTTTGAGCGCACCATCCAAAAATTGGGAGAGCGTAGTTTATTTTGGAAAGTATTAGTGATCTTGTGACATTGATTAGTGTAGAAATATGTACTAGACTATGATTAGAAGATAAGAATTTAACAATATTAAGCCTGGAATTTATATTTTTTCTTAAATTTAAACATTGGGCCTTGAAGTTAAATTTCTTGTCGAAGATGATGCCAAGAATTTTCAATTCATTAACTAGTTCAATAGAAGTGTTGTTAAAATTTAAAGTAATTATTTGACATTTTCTTTTTTTACAAAAGTGAATTAATTTACATTTGTTTATAGAGAATCGGCCACCAGACCGAGTACACCATTTATCAATATCATACAGAATTTTAGAAAAAAAAACATTTAACATCATTGTTAGAATTGTTATTAGTAAAAAAGATAGCATCTTCCGCGTATATAGAGTATTTAATATTTTTATAATAGGCTACTATTTTACTGATTTGGTCAAAAGCTGCTATAAATAAAACAACAGACAAAGGATACCGTGTGGTATCCCATTATCGAGGGACTGAGTATTTGAACATTTTTGGTTAGCTCTCACCCGAAACCTGCGATGGGTCAGGAAGGCCTTTACAAAAGCAAAGATCTTTGGACCAATATTCCAAGTCGATATCTGTTGGAGGATAACCTGAACACCAACGCGATCGAATGCTCTTTCAAAGTCAGTGGCCAGTACAGACACATGACTTTTATTCGAAAGGGCAGTTGAAACGAAACGAGATGGAGAAGAGCATCAATTGTGCCCTGCCTCTTTTTAAAAGCTACTTGGTTGGAGCTGATAAAATTGTTAGTGGTTATATACCATAATAATCTTTTAGCAATTATTTTTTTCAGGACCTTATGGGGCGATAGCTACTAATTTCAGAAATTGGTTTGTTAGGCTTAGGAATCGGTATTATTTCAGCTATGCGCCAAGTTTGTGGAAGGATGTCGTGGTCTAAAATTTTATTGTATAAAACTAGTCATATTTTTTTGGCAGAGGCAGGTAGATTATTTAACATCGGGTAGGATATGTGATCTAAACCTGGAGTTTTTCCTTTCGCTGACTGTAGCGCAGTTTCGAGTTCGGTAATGGAAATATATGACTCAATTTTATTTCCAGTCAGTGATAGGTGGAATGGGTTTATATTCCGTATGTAGGAAAAATCGTTTCTCAGATATGAATTCTTCAGAAAAGTTGGCGTCGCTAGAGAGTTCAGACCAATTATTAGCGAAGGTATTTGCCATTTCAAAAGAAGAAATCAAATGAGAATCTCCAACAGTTAAGATACGAAGTGGGGTGGTTTTTCTGCCACCAAGAAGAACTCGATTGTCGGACCATATTTGTTTGATACTGGATTTGGGAGTGATTTGAGATGTAAATTTTTCAAGAGAGTTGGCTTTAGCTTCTCTAACAGCTCTTCTAAATATTGCATTTGCTTTTTTGTACAGAGCTAAGTTAGTATCGATTCTGTAGTGCTTATAATTACGCCAGGTAGATATTCTTTTTTCCCTGGTTTCCTTGGTTTCTTATGATCGTAATAAAATGTAAAATAAAATATGCATTCTCTAATTTTCATGTGTTTAGCTTATTATTTCTAAATTACATTCGTTTATTGTGAAAAACCCTACGTGATAGAAAACACTAAAACTCAAGAACCAGTCGGCCGATTGAGCTGAAACTTTCACAGTATGTGTATCTCCTCTATCCGGATGTAAACAATCAGATATGTGATGCGCAAGAAATATAGAAAAAAAATTAAATTTGAGCCTGCGGGTATGCTCTGATTTTTTGCGCATTCAGCACTCACTGCAAATGTAAAAGAGATTCAAATTGCGCGAAAAATAAACAAAAACCAATTAGAGTATGTTCGATGTTCGCATTTTTTTTTATGTTGGTACACATGTCTGTTATATATGTTGGCAATACCAACCATTTTGGATTGTCAGTTTGTTTTTGACAGAAAAAAGGTTAGTCGTGTTTTGGTGTGCTCTTCGATTTTGTACTTTTCGAAAAAATGGATCAAAGAAACTGTATTCAGTTTTGTGTAAAAAATGAAATTAAATGCGCAAGGATATTTGAAATGTTTACTGTGGCCTTTGGCGAGTCTACTATGAGCAGAACACAAGTTCAATTGTGGTATAACCGGTTTAAGGAAGACCGAGAAGATGTCAATGACGATGCTCGTCCTGGTCGCCCGAGCACGTCAACAACCGATGAAAACATTGACGCAGTGAAGAAAATGATTTTGGATAATCGTCGAATCACTATCAGAGAGGTTGCTGATGATGTTGGCATATCGTTCGGCTCATGCCAAGCAATTTTTACGGATGTTTTAGGCATGAAACGTGCGGCAGCGAAGATTGTTCCAAAATTGCTAAATTTTGAGCAAAAACAACGTCGCATGGACATCGCTCAGGAGCTGTTTTTGGCCAAAAACAAAACCGTTATCATGCCTCAACCACCGTATTCACCGGACTTGGCCCCCGCTGACTTTTTCCTCTTTCCGAAACTGAAGACACCGATGAAAGGAAAGCGTTTTGCTACGATTGAGGAGATAAAAGAAAAATCGAAACAGGAGGTATAGGCGATACCAAAAAAAGCGTTTCAGAAGTGTTTCGAGGATTGGAAAAAACGCTGGCATAAGTATATTATATCTGAGGGGAATTACTTTGAAGGGGACAAGATAGTTGTTGATGAATAAATAAATACTTTATTTTTTGATCACACAATAACGGTTATTTTTTGATCACACCTCGTATTTAGCCGTAGGCTCTATTTTGACTTGTTTATTGCTAATTTTAAAATGTATGGCGGTGTATTTTGTTTTGGTTGTAAATATTACTTGTACGATTTTATCTTCATTTATTTTTAAACACCACTTATCAAACCATTTCTTAACAGCATCTGTGTACTTCTGCAAATTTGATGTCGCAGTACTTCGATTTTTGTCAGCTGTTAATAGGATTGTATCGTCAGCGAAGGTAGCAATCGTTGTATTTATTTTCTTTGGAAGTGGTATGTCTCAGGTGAATATAAAATATAGCAGCGGTCCTACAACACTCCCCTAAGGAACTCTCTCATCATTATATTTGCAGTAGAAGTAACGATCACTAAGGTAGCTTTTGACGATCACTAGTAGTCAAGTGGCAGCATTGCCTTCAGTTTGTGCAGCAAGCCTCTATGCCATACTTTGTCAAATGCTTTGCAACGTCCAAAAATACAGCAACGCTGTAACGTTTATATTCTAGATCTGCTGTAATTTTGTTTGCTATACGGTGTATCTATTGAATCGTTGAGTGTTGTTTTCTAAAGCCGAATTGAAGATTTGGTATTACGCTTTTATGGTGAAGCATCTATCATGAAATAGTTTTTCACTAATTTTAGAAATTATGGGAAGTAGGCTTGGTTTTTTGTGGTTTCTTCTTTTTTTAATATAATTTATTATTGCTGCCGTGTTTGTTTTCTTTATTTTGGAGGCAATGTCAATATTTAAGTCATTGCATGTTTCAATATAATTGACTGTACCATTTGATCAAACTTTTTCAAAATATTTAGCCAATGTTGTTGTTTTTTCTTCATTGGTAGAAGCCCATGATCTGTCATCTTTTTGTAGTGGTGATTTTTGCTGAAGTTGATTTTTTAGCTTTTTTTGTGGATTTCCACAATACCGTGAGTAGGCGTACATTTTTTTTTAGATATTTTTCTGCTTCTATATTGTCTTTTAGTTAAACTGTTCTTAAGATTTTTGTAGGCTTGGTTTAAATTTCGTTTATCCTCAGGTGATCTAGTTAACTGTGACCTCTTCCTCTGCTTTCGCTTCTGAACGATTTTTTCCTAATGAGAATGTCAGTTGAAGGTTTATTTCCAGGATTTAAACTGTTAGGTTGATTTACTTCCTGCGTCTAGGACTACATCATTGAATTGTAGAATGGCACTTTCAATGTCTAATTATGCTTTCAGTGAGATATTCATTTCCAGATGATTGCCAATAAATTGCCGATACTCATTCCAGTTTGTTCTGTTGTTGAAAATTTGAGTGGTTGGTTCTATAGGCTTGATATCGTTTGTGTAGTTAAGTATGATCGGAAAGTGGTCCGAAGTTAGGGCAAAACAAGCTTTACTTTTTAATTCGTCACATTTTATGTTTTTTGTTATGCTAAAGTCGATCAAGTCTGGTATTTTCTTTCTGTCTGTTGGCCAGTATATGGGATCTCCTGAGCTTAAATATTTGCAATTTTTTTTTTTTTTAGCATTAATAAAATTTCGTCCTTTTTTATTTGTTAATCTGGATCCCCAATCAGTGTGTTTTGCATTCAGATCTACAGCCGCAATGAATCTTGTGCCAAGCGTATTGTTGTAGTCATCATATTGATCCTTCGTTATCAGATGTTTGGGAGGACAGTATATTGAGGAGATAAGAATTTATCCATTTTTATCTTCAATTTGCAGAGTGGTAGATTGAATGTGAGGTGATACATATGGGTGCTTTTCATTATGTCTTAAGAGTGCATTTATTATGATAGCTTTTCCGCCATGTGCTCTTCCGTCAGGATGGTCTGTCACATAAATTTTATATCCAGGAAATGCTAATGAAATGAGTTTCTGAAATTAACGCTGAAATGAGTTTCTGAAATTAATGCTATATCAGTTTTCTTGCCATATACAAATTGCTTCAACTCCAGGTAATGTTGTGATAGACCATTTGCATTCCAAAATAAAATTTTGAAGCCATTACTTTTGTCTATTTAAGTTTGTTAGTTACATTGTAATAATATTCATCATATTAGACATTTGAGTGATTAGGGATTACCCCATGTTCTTAAGTTCATCAATATCATTAAGGTTTCAGTTTTTTTATTTTTGTTCTGTTGTCCTTTGAGTTAACGAACCAGCAGCTTCGGCAGAACTTACACCAGCTTTTACTGTTGTTTCAGCAATATGTTTGCTCTGTAATAATACCGATTCCTTTTTGCGTGGAGATGGAAACCTTTGGATTTTTATGGCTTTGTAAATTTCACAGCCATCGTAGTTTGCAGTATGATTTCCGCCGCAAAGGGCACATTTGATTTCATCTGCGTTGTTTATTTTCTTTTGGCGTTCACTTGTTAGGTACTTACCAGCGCATTTGATACATATTGGGCCCCTTGTGCAATAGTGTTTAGTTAGCCCGTATTACTGGCATTTCATGCATTGTGCAATTTCTCTTTTGTGGTGAGGTGCCTCAACTACTATGCAATGCATTAGTTTCTTAATATTGTATATGTCTTTATTGTTAGTATTTGTTTCTAATTATATGATAAATAGTAGTAACGGTTTTTTATTGTTCGTTGGGTTAAGCTAGATATGTTCAAAACGTTGTGGCCTTTTTCGTCAAGCTCCTTCTTAATTTCCTCTTGGTCTGCAGAGAGGAGCATATTACGAACAATAACTTTTAATCCCCTTTCATTTTTGGGTTTGAATGTGCATAACTTTGTACTTTTTTTTAGCAGTTGAATTATTTTTGTATAAGTTTGCAAGTCATTCGACTGAAATCCTACTTTATTATTTGCTAATATTTTGAATACGACGTTGTTGCTTACGATAGCAGTTATGGCTTAATAGATTATAGTCCTTTTATATATATAGGAGGTGGTTTGTTTCTGTATTAGGGTTTTTTTATGGGCTCCCTTGGGGTAACTTGTCCATTGTGCCTGGGTTCGGAAAGTTGATCATCATCAACGGACAATGCGCCGCTTAACCAGTAGTTTGGCAGCTTACATTGGGTCTAGTTTTTTTTTTTTTTTTTGTTTTTTGTTGGTATTTGGTGTTGTTTTTGCTTTAGTTTTCGTGGGTGAGCTTCGTGCTCTCTTAGGTAGAGGTTTCTTACCTGCACGCCTTTAAGGAGTTTGCACACAAGCAAAAAAACATGTCGCTGGCATAGTTACAGCAGAGTATGTTTGAGTAGCACCGTATGTGGAGAAAACAAATGTTGCTGTTGCTGAATTGTCGCATGTTGTTAGGAGCGGCACTTGCATTTGTGTGGAGGATTTTGTTGTTCCTGACGCGATCAGGGATCGTGTTCTCTCCTGCGGGGGAGAGCGCTGAATACTCATGACGATCACTGATAATCTTTTCTATTTATTTTTATTTTTTTGTTTGTTTTTTTATTATTTATTTAATAGCAATTTTATATATTCTATTTTATTTATTCATTTAATGATTCACTGGTTATTATCACATTTATTATTAACAGAAATTGTCCTGCAATTCCATGCAAGTTTATATGAGTCACTATCTCTCTTTAATTGATTTATGTGAAATTAAAATATCTGGCAGCGCCAACATTTTTCCAACCGTGGTGCTAGCACTTTCCCAGTATTTGTGGGACAGAGTCAGCTGATTTTCAAAAAATGCGTATGTAGGGGAATACGTAAGTTTCCAATTAAATTTTTAAAATATTAAATGTGTTAAAGGACTTAACGCGAGTTTCCGTACCTGGCAACACAAAAAATTGGTCGCAAGCACTTCAACGTACGTAAATCGCATTTAACTTCTCACAACTCTAGCAAAATAATTTTTACTTTTCCTTATTCCAGAGCGATTTGAAGACACGTCCGCACTTTGAACTGTATGACTGATGAGAAAGAGATACACGGCGAAAAAATGCAAGTGAACGAAGCGCAACAGCCTGTGCACACGAAATGGGAGAGCAGAGAGCAGTGCGACTAGAATCCAATGCAATCCGCATAGCAAGACTTCATGACCGTGCAACATAAGAGCAAAGAGCATTGCAACGGCAAATGAAAACAGCGCGACAAAAACAACAACGCGCCATAGAAACGAATGCACAGAGATCGTTGGACTACAAAAAATTGCAGAACGAACAACACAAGCCCGGTCAGATGAATCAATGGAACAGCGCGTACTCGACAAACAAATGAAAGCACCACAATTTCCGCACGAAGAAGGTGCGTTAATGCAGATTTGAAACGTAGCGCTTTTGCGTACGATCAAACAATTCATTACAGTTTGCTGCCTTCTGTTGCTATTGGCGCTATGGATGTAGTCTGTTGTTATTGCAACGCTCTGAAATTTAAAAACGAAGCATCAAAAATGTATTGCGCCATTGGGGAAATTGAATCGCCAATGCTACAACCGCTGCCGCAACCATTATTTTCATGTTGATAGCGTTCATTTCCTCAACAAAGTATGCAATCATAATTCCTGTTTCCAAATGACATCGTTCAGTGCGACAAAAATTCATCAATTTGTTCATTGTTCCAGATATATTTCGGAAGAGATTCAAACGCCAACGATCAAGTGCAACAACGCCATGACAATAATTTAAACACTAAACAACACGTAGTTGCTGAATTGCTAATTATACTGTATGATAACAATCAGTTGGTCCGGTTGTTCAAACAAATGAAATATCGATTGCAAAAAGCATCCAATGACCACAGAATAGCAATTCAACCAGGCAAAACACCGGTAGGACAACACCCTGGTCGTTTTAATTCACCGACTATGAATGACGTGGCAATATTCTTGGTTTGAGCGGCTCAACGAGACATAGTCATTTATTGACGAAATGCAAATTAACGACTACAAAGAGTATCGGAAACAAATTGATCATATGATGCTCTTCAGTATCCAATAATCTTTCCGTATGCCGAAGATGGCCATCATTTCAATATTCAGTAAATAAATTCCAAAACAACCAAAAATCAAAACGTAACGACACACTTAATACCTATAATTTATACAGATCAACCACCCAGTAAAAAAGTCACCAGTATGGATTTTTATGCATATTGCCTGACGCAAAGAGGATTTATGAATAAGAGCATGCACCAAAAATGCACAGTTATAAAACCACGGGAAGTGTAGTAGGTATCCAACCATTTCTTCGATTCAGACTTTAATTGAAGTTTGAGCTTAGCAGGCAGGCAGGTTTCAACCGAAGGTAGTCATAGCATCACACCAAATATTTACGTATAATGCGACTTATACTTTGTATTTGCATTTGGATGTACATGATAACAACTTGGTTGATCTAGCATAGGATATAGAACAAGGTTTAATATACAAGTGTTATAATTGCTGCTTTGGCGAATTTTTGAAGTGCGCAAAAAGTTTGCATTTTTTATTTTGTTTTTTAAGGGAGAATGTCAAGCAAACGTTATAAGCATTTGCAAGAATGCATAATGCCGAATTGTGTTGGGCGAAATTCCTCAGAAATTCAACTTTTCCGATATCCAGATTGTAATGCCATTCTTCTGAGGGCTTGGTGCCAAAATACAAAAATTGAATCAGGCAATTTAAAAAGTAATGTGCGAATCTGTAGTCGCCACTTCGACCGATCTTGTATTGGAAAAAAATATTTGAAGTCTGGTGCCATACCAACCCTTTTACTAGGTAAAAACATGTTTTATGCATTTTTATTGTACCCAACTCATATATGTATGTATGCATGTAAGTTTATTTTTTTAATTGAAAAATGTAACATACAAAAACAAGGTGGCATATGTACATACATACATACATACATATACAGTTTGTCAAGAAAGTGTTTTGACAAGGTAAAAAATTGGTGAATTTCATTTCTCCCCTACATAATATAGTACTTCCTTATAGTTTTGATTAATTTTTTTGATTCATTTAATTTAAGTAATGTATTTACTAACAAAAAAAACTAATATTAAAAAATTTGCTGTCAAGATAGTGTTTTTACAATTCTCTTTGGAAATAATTTAGCTGCGCAATGCATTTACCCTTAAAAGATTGATGCTTCACTATGCTTTGTGCGTATCTTATACGCAAATTCATGAAAAATAGTTGTTCTTTGCTCATCGAATGCAGCATTTTTAGCAAAATTAATCTGAATGATAATAAGATGCCTGGTAAAATGACTTCATTTGATATGACTCAGTTGGTTTACTATAGCCACCGCATCCGAAAAAAGTGTCCACGAATAGTCCGAGATGTTTGACCAGCTAACTATTTATAATTTTCAGAGCTCGTAAAAAAGGAAGATAGTCTAGTATCAAAACCTAGGCACTTCCGTGTGTACAAAATATCAGATAGAGCAGAACACATTTTGGTATGGAAAGGAGTCGAAAATCGAAGATTTTCTATTATATCCCAATATTTAAAATAGGCAAACTTTCTGTCATGGTAACGGGGTGCATATCCAGTAAAAGAGTAGGAGAACAAGCTTTTATAGAGAATAAAATGGTTATTTTCAAACGGTATGATATGAAGATAATAAGGCGCATTTGGTAAGAGTGTGGGTTCTTTATAATTACAAAAAAGTGTTAAATACGGCTACCCAGAGTCCACACTTGAACCCCATTTAAAGTTTGTGGGAACTTTTAAGAAAAAAGGCGGCCGAGAGGCAACCAAAAGGTGGAGCAGAGCTCAAATTTGCAATACTAGAGGAATGAAATAAAATACCAAGCGAATACGATGTGCAGAAGTTGATTTTTTCCATGAGGAGAATACTGCAAGTGGTTATAGATGCTAAAGTGGGCCATATAAAACGCTTTGTAGTGCTAATTTTCTTTACTTTCATTAATTTTTATAAATAAGTTCTGATTTGTAAAAACACTTTCGAGACAACTTTCGTGTATTATATTAATTAATTCAAAATTTCTTATTGTATTACTTAGGTGAGAAACTAAAAAAAATTGGTGACACAAAACCTACAGGTCCTTACAGAATGTGGTCTGCACATTAAATGGATTATGTCCAAACAATGGGTGGTTATGGGTACAAACAATGTTATTTGCTTCAATAGGCTTAAAAAAAAAATTTTCATAATTATTTTGTGTTTAATTCCAAAAAAAATATATATTCTTTACGATTATTGTCACTTTTTTAAACGTCTTAGAAATGTTCTCTTATCAAGTGACATTCGTACAGATGATGGTGTTGCTAGTTGGATGGTGTTGCTAGTGTTATACGGGAATTTTTGAAATCGATACAAAATCGAAGACCACACGCTTAGCTCCCAAATTGTTTGATAAAATGAGAATATGTTTAGCAGTTAAAGCACTCAGCAATACTGTTGCAGCTGGTATTTATTTTTGTTCTAAACTAGGCTTATTTAAATCCGAACGAAACGCAATTAATGCAGAAGCGACAGTGCCGTTTATTAAAGCTTTGAATAATAGTTTCGACATTTGTGATTCAAAAAATTTCTCGAATAAAAATAAAATGAAGCATCCTTTAACGAGAAACAAATCTTTTCTAAGTTACATCAGTTCTTTCGAATTTCCGTCACTTTTCCGCAGATCTTGTATAGAAGGTTTGAAGCTTACCTTAACTGCCATGTCCGATCTAGACAAATATCTGTTTAATGAAAGCGAGGAAATAAAATGTTTGTGCTTACGTTCTTTAAATCAAGACAGTTTCGAAAATTTTTTCGCAGCATTTCGATCTAAGCTCAGTAATAATACCAACCGGTCTGCTAGAGAGGTACAAAATTTAGCTAGCAAATTAATGTCAATGAAATTTACAACCCAAAATTCAACATCTCAGCTTAGTCACGGAAAATTACACGATTACATGGAATATGTTAGTCGGCATTTATGAGAATGAACGTGTTCTCTTTAACTACTATATAGACTTACTAGACCAGCAGGAGATTTCATCGCGGGATGATGCAGCCTCGCAGAAACATTTTATGGAGACATGTCGGTCATGTGTAAATGCCATTGAAAAATTAGGTGTTCAACTCAGTGAACACAAGGAAACTCTGGTATACTTTTTACTCCGAAAGTTAACCAATTCCATGCGGGTGGTTTGGAATACTAAATTTCGTAAGCAAAAACACATTCCTACTTTTACGGAATTTTGTATTTTCTTGGAAGAACAATATCAAATGCTAATTACATATTCATCCTTTCCTCTAAGTCAGAAAGTGAGACAGACGGAGTGTCGGATACACGGGAAAGAAGCAAAGTCGTACCATACGGTGAAGACCGAGATTGACTATGTCTTCTGCGAGCAGGTTTCCCACTTGGTCAGAGATTGCCCAATGATTCTAAAAATGAGTTTAAAAAATAGGCGCGAAGCAATTAAACAGCATAATTTATGCGTCAATTGTTCGGGTTATAACCATCTTGCTTCGAACTGTAATAGTCGTCATTCATGTTCTGTATGTAAAGGAAAACATCACACTTTCATTCATCCAGATACCAAAAGGGAGTCGGAAGCCCCCACTGAGGCAAGCAAGTAATGTTCGGCTATTATTGCGACAAAATTTGATGTTTTGTTGCCCACAGCTTTAGTTACAGTGGATTCTTCGTATGGGCAAAGGATTAATCTTAGAGAATTTCTGGAGCATTTCTGGATCAAGGTTCGCAAGCCTCGTCCACAACTGAACGGGCAGCACAATTGCTGCACCTCAAACGCAGCAAAATGCTCCTCAGCATCAGCGGACTAGTAGATGCGAAGGTGGCCGAAAAAAGATCGTCGGTAGTTTTGCAGTTTGGATCCAATAGGGAGTCTACATCTATGTAATCGGTTGTGGCCTATATCGTACCGAAGGTAAGAAATGTGATGCCCAACAAGCATTTATCATCCAAGTCATGGGAGCTCCTAAAGAATTTGCCGCTAGCAGATCCAACGTACTTCCTGTCACGAAAGGTTGACATACATTTAGGAAATAACGTGTATGATGATATTCTCGAAAACGATATTCGAAAGGGTTCAAGCGGCGAGCCAGTAACTCAGAAAACTGGAAAATTTCGTGAACAACCATCGATAACGATTTCAACAACAACAATGTATACGGATATTGAAATGCACGATTCATTGCGAAGGTTTTGGGAATTGCAGAATGGGAGAGAAGAATGCCCCTTATCACAAGACGAGCGGTGGTGTGAAGACTTTTATCATGACACTCATCACCGATTGCAAAATTGTAAATATGTGGTGCGATTGCCCTTTCTTTCGTACTTCACGTCTTATATAGTCCGAGGCCTAAATCCAGGCCATCGAAAAATATCGCATTTAAAAGATTCCTACATTTGGGGCGACGACTTCAACGATATTCTACGCAACGAAATGAATAACAAAATACCATTAATGGATATTTAGCATTGGGTCAGATGGAAGTAGTAATATCAGGTGAAACTGACCATCATGTGAGTAATATGGGCGTGGATGTACATTCATGCAGCTATCTTCCACATCATCCAATTATAAAGGAGTCAAGTATGACTACCAAGGTGCGTATTGTATTTGATGCGACAGCAAAGACAATGGATGGGAATTCTTTAGTTGACATTTTGGCAACTGGTCCGGTACTTCATAAAGATCTTGCAGGAGTGCTTATGCTGTGGAGAAGTTTAAAATTCGATTCAATGGCTGACGTGGAAAAGATGTATCGGTGTATTAATGTGCAAAAAGATTATGCTCCGTTTCAGCGAATTTTATGGCGGAATAATCCGTCTGAGGAAATGCAGGAATTTTATTGCTCTACAGTAATGTTTCGTACACGTTCAGCCACATATACAGCAATCAAAACGATACATCAGCTTGCGGAAGATGAAGCTATCAACTTCCTATTGGCCGGCAAAGTGTTAAAATGGCAAACTTACGTAGACGATATATTATCTGGCGGGCACTCGATCAAGGAAGCAATCAATCTACAACGACAATTGATTGGGCTACTCAGCAGCGGAACATTTAAGTTACGAAAGTGGGCCAGTAATGCTAAAGAAATCTTTGAAAATATACCTATTGAAGACCGTGCTACAAAGGAATTGTACCAACTGGTAAGGATAACACAATGGCATGGGATATTGGATAACATAATGGCATTGGGATAACATATGGCATTGGGTATGTTTTGCAATCCAGCTTCGGATTGTTTTAGTTATAGCGTGAACTTAATTCTTTCTCCCGTTAAACCTACTAAAAGAATAATTTTATCTATTATAATTTAGCTCGGTTATTTGATACATTGGGCTGGTTAAATCCAGTGATTGTTCAAGGTGATTATGCAACAGCTTTGGTTACGTATATTACAATGGGATGGAATATATTACAAGGAATATATTACAGAAGTAAGACAGCGAACGCACTGATGACACAAGTTATGCTAGAACATGAAGCGGATCTGGCCGTCATTAGTCAACAGTACAATAAGGCAAAAAATGGTATTTGGCTTGAAGACATGACCAAGACAGCAGCTCTGTGGGTGATGAACGCTGCCAAGTTTCAAATTACAAGCAGCGGAGTAGGAAATTGTTTTGTCTGGATCAGAAGCAGCGAATATACCATTATGAGCTGTTACCTCACTCCGAATATCAACATCGCAGAATACCAAATAACACTCGATAACATTGAAGACGTAGCACGACGCATTGGTGGAAATTTTATCATAGCTGGTAACTTCAACGCTCAGGCTGTAGAATGGGGAATGTCTACTACAAATTCCAGAGGAAGAAGAATCCTAGACATGGCCTTCAGGCTAGGGCTAACCGTCGCAAACACGGGAACGGCAACAACTTACAGAAAAGCAGGATGTGAGGAGACAACTCCCGACATCACACTTATATCTGAGGAAATAAACAACAAGATGAAACATTGGAAAGTCCTGGAGGATTAGACCGGAAGTGACCACCAATATTTGATGTATAGTGTGCAGACAAGCATAGATAACGATACCGACAAAAGGCCAAGAGGAACACGCAAGTGGAATCTATCAAAACTCAGGCAGAACCATTTTTTAGCTGCTATTGACGTATTCTCCCGCACATTCAGCGAGACAAGCGGCGAGAGAGAGATGGCTGAAGACACAACGCAGTGTATTACGCAAGCATGCGAGACGTCAATGCCTAAAACTGCATATTGTTGGACAGCTGAAGTAAGCACTCTAAAGGCAATATGCATCCGCAGCCGAAGAAAATATACGAGAGCGAGACGACACGGAAACTTCCTCGACCAGGCCGAAGAATACAAACAAGCCAACAGAAATCTCAAGCTAGAGATAATCTTGAGCAAGAAAAGAAAATGGGAGGAGCTTCGCAGCGACATTAACAAAAACCCATGGGGTTTTGGTTACAAACTCGTTACACAGAAACTCTGTGGCAAGCCCCCCACAGCTAATTTGCTAGAAGAAAATATGGAACACATTGTAAACACGCTCTTTCCAACGCACGAAGTTAGACGCGGAGAATCAACCAGGCATGGAAGTGATGACTCGTCAGAGCTCTTTACTGAGAGCTAATCAAGGCAGCAAACAGCATGAAAACCCGCAGAGCACCCGGACCGGACGGCATCCCCTCCGAGATACTCCGCATTCTCGGTAGCGAGCGCCCACAGCTGCTATTAAAAATGTACAACGCCTGCTTGACGGATGGTGTCTTCCCAGAAGTGTGGAAAACTCAAAAGTTGATACTCGTCAGCAAGGGAAAAGATGACCCAGAAGGACCATCTTCACATCGCCTACTGTGTATGGTTGATACAGCAGGAAAGCTCTTGGAAAAGCTAATAAAGCCGAGATTATCCCAAGCAATAGAAAATGCCGGTGAGTTATCAGACAGACAGTATGGTTTCCGACCTCGAAGATCCACAATCAACGCAGTATAAGACGTCATAAAAAGTGCAAGATGCGCATACCGGAAGTTGCAGAACCAAAAGGATAGTTCTTTTGGCGCTGTTGGATGTAAAAAACGCATTCAATAGCGCTAGATGGGTCGATGGGACATGATCTATGCTTTGGAAAACCGGTTTCATGTTCCAGAATTTTGATGAGGATGTTTCGCAGTTACCTCAAAAACAGAACATTGGTCTACAATACCAACAGTGGTCACCGATACAAGCAAATAACCTCCGTCCAGAGCTTTGGAAAATATGCTACCACGAGATACTGCAAATCGAAAAGCCAGACGATACGTACGTTTGGTTGGATACGCAGACGACATTGCGGCAGTTGTAACAGCAAGAAACACTGACGATGCTCAGAGCAAACTGACTCAGGTGATGATACGAACACAGATGTGGATGAACAATCACGGTCTAAAACTAGTCACCCAAAAGACGAAGTTAATTTTGCTCACCAAAAAGCACATACCGATGGAAATGCAAATGAGCACACACCAAGAAATCTTCAACACGAAGAGGACGGTAAGGTACCTACGCGTCCAACTTGACTAGAAGCTAACATAATGGGCATAAATAAAGTACGTGGCAACCAAAGCGGCACAAATGACAGCATCACTGTCGGGGCTAATGGCAAATATAGGTGGACCAACTGCGAGCAAGCGTAAACTCCTTATGACGGTGACACAGTCGATTCTGCTCTATGGCTGCGAGATATGGGGAGACGCAGTAAATAATCAGAATCACCGGAAAGTTCTAAGAAGAGTACAAAAAACAGCAGCGCTATGGGTAGCCTCATCGTACCGTACTATCCCGCATGCGGCGGTTCTGGTAATTAGTGGAACGATACCTATCGACCTTTTAGTTTTGGAACGCAGAGAAATGTGGATACACAAAAGCGAATGGAAAAGCCAATTGTCAAAATAAGATGTAGGAACTCATATCATATAAAGCTGGAAAGAAAGATGGTGTAACGAAACCTACGGACGGTGGACCTGAGTACGGTATTATACCTGAGCTAAATAGCTGGCTGAACCGAAAATTCGGGGAAGTAAATTTTTACCCCACCCAGATACTATCTAGGCATGGGTATTTCCAAAAATACCTTCACAAAATGGGGAAAACTGAAAGCCCAGCTTGCATACGCATGACGCAGACACTGATGATGCGGAGCATACCTTTTTCAAGTGCAAAAAATGGACAGAGAAAAGATGTGTACTCGAAAGACGTATCGGTTCACAAACAGACGTAGGCTACAAAGAGGACGACGACAGGGCAGATAGCTAAAGAAAAGGGAATCCCCTTGAAGTAATACCGAAACAGTCTTCCGGTGAGGACGAAATTCCCGAAGAGAGAGGACACACCAGCACGGTGACGACCTTGCTGACGGTGCATAAAGCATTTTCACCTGACCTCAACGCAAAAAAAGGGTTCTTGATGATATCGGAATTTAAATGTAAATTTAAACTTGCTCCCGTCAAACCAAAGCTCACCATTCCACGTTCGGAAATCTGTGCTGCAGTGCTGGCCGTAAAGCTATTTAATATGGCTCAACGCCATTTAACATATGAACTTAAACTAACTCAAATCTTTTTCTGGACAGATTCAATGATAGTTTTGGGATGGATCCGCGGGGATATAACTCGGTGGAAGGTCTTTGTGGCCAATCGCATAAGCAAAATTTTGGCATCAACAAAGGAAAATCAATTACGGCATGTTATATCGGCCCACAATTCTGCGGACTGCTCTAGCCGAGGACTTGACCCTAACAAATTAATAAATCACACTCGTTGGTGGCATGGTCACTCAAGATACAAAATTCTGGCCGCAAGGAGCGATTGAAACAAGGAAGTCCAAGTCAACTTTGTTCAAATTGGGGATGATAATCTTTTGAAGGTCATCGATAATAGCACTAGCTACCACCACCTAATTAACACCTAATAACTGTTTACTACCATCAAATTAACGAATTTATGGAACTTTGACGGTGGACATAACGCTCTCTTGGGATTGATTCGACTTATTCAAACAAACATCTTTGTAGATGAATGGAAGCAGATTTTTTCTCACCAACCTGTATCAGAAAAGAGTTCCATACGAGGATTAAATCCATTCATTGATGAATAAAAACGAGTGATTCCTGTAGGAGGTCGTCTTCGCGACTCTGTGTTACCATATAATGAAAAACATCCATATATTTTGCAGGCTAAGCATCGTTTCACTACCTTGGTTATATCCAACAGTCATTCACATTACACGGTGGAACTTCACTAACTTTAAATAACATACGGAAACGATTTTGGATAATTGATTAACGTAAACAAGTCAGATACTTCCTTCATCGTTGTGTAACCTGTTTCAAACATCGACCAAAAATACAACAGCAGTTGGAGATCTTTCTTCTGAAGCCTTTCACGGAGCATTGCAACCTTTATTGGTCGCCGAGGTCTATGTCGAGACATATTCAGCGATCGTGGCACCACCTTCGTTGGAGCTAATAGGAAACATAAAACAGCCTACAAACTAATTATCGTAGGCCATGCGGCTACATTTTTTGTTTCACACCATATACAATAGCATTTCATACCTCCTTCGGCACCACACTTCCGTGGGTTGTGGGAAGCTGGTGTGAAATCAATAAAATACCATCTCAGAAGAACAATGGTAGACCGGATCCTAACTTTTGAAGAATTATCCACAGTTTTGGTGCAGATTGAATCTTGCTTAAACTCCAGGTCTTTATGCCCCTAACAAACGATCCAAATGACTTGATCGTATTAACGCCAGCACATTTTTTAATCGGTAATTCAATGTTGGCATAAATGGAGTTCCTACTTTATTTCTAGCTACCTAGATGATCTTGCAACAATATCATCGCGGCGGGAGGTTGTTGCTGTAACTTTGTGCAGCGATCAGCTGCGCTATTATTACATGTTTTTATTGATTATTTTTATGCCTTTTTCTTTATATTTTTTGTCTGTATATAATTAGTTGTTCTTAACCTGTTCCCTAATAAAGTAAATCAAGAAAAACGAGTAATTTCTAACCTCGCAGTGTAACCAAATAAATTAAGATTATTTGAATTTCGGAAATTTGATGAGTGGAAAGCACGTATCTATTCTCAACAAGTGCCTTAATACTTTTACCTAATACTTAATACTTCCTGTCTCATATTTATTTTAATTGTTTTCTGGTGAGTTTTTAAATAGGAGTCTATTTCGCCATCTTTTTTTACAAAAAGGTGGTGACGCGATGGCCATGGTTGTCAGCGTACCAAAACACCTTGGAAAAGTTTATAGGAGTTAAATAAAAATAAAATTAAAAAAGAAATATTGCACAAAATTGTTTCCTCATGTTTTTCGTAATTGCAAAATAGTGTAATGGAATATGAATTTGTAATAATAGTAATGAATAAACAATTTACACGCCACAGGAATTGAATTTCGACAAAATTAATTAGTTTCAATGTCAAAACTGAGAATACAATTATTTATCCTAACGACAACGTCGGTCAGGTTTATATACTGGTATATATATCTGACTTTAGACTCCTTCGAAGTCAGACTCCGTCTAACCATGTACAGTGAATTCAATCATATTAGACGGGCAGAATATAAACTAAGAAATACCTAAAGTAGAAGCTAGGGCTATGACGGTAGATACATACCCACAAACGGGATGGTGTGCTGTCGAAAGGGTAGCTGGACTATATCGTAAGGGTAGCTGGACTATATCGTAAGGGTAGCTGGACTATATCGTAAGGGTAGCTGGACTATGTCGACAAGCATACTTTTTCGCGTTTAGCATTAAAAAGGGAATAAGGCGAAAAGTTAATTTCGGTCATAAACAATCATTATATGACTGAGATTATATTTACGCAAATAAACTTTTAGCATAGAAAATCGTCTACTGCTTTACTGTGCTGTGGGTATGCGAAGATGCATACATGTCCCCAAATAATCTAAGAACTATGGGTATGATATAAACTGTGGGTTAGGAGCAATAAAATAAGGAAATATCCTTCAGTGTTATAATAATGATAGGCCACGTGCATGAATTATCTTGCCACGGTTTTTTGAATACACTATGCTTAAACCATTCTGTTCTCAAGATGTCGTTGCTGCAAAAATGAAGTACAAAAGGGGAGTGAACATGGCCAAGTCAGTGATCGTCTCAACCTACCTGCCCTACGATTCTATACTACCTCCACCAGTACCGAAGAGCATTTGGTAAAACTGGGGTCTGAAACCATCTGGTGGACAAAGCACTGATCAGCCAAATATTTTGTGTACTGCTGCGGTCTGGTGGAGCAGAACTAGAGTTAAGTACACATGTTTGGGGTTAAACAGACTACAAAGAAGTGTATGCTTGAGCATTACGGGCGCCATGAGTACTACATCTGGTCACACTCTAAATGCTTTATTGAACTTGCCACCACTGGATCTCATGATTCAACAGGAGACGATGAAAACGATATATCGGTTATATTCTTATGGATATTGGTACGACGACAAGAACTTTGTGCATAGTGATATTCAAGAGGCTGTCGGAGCAATGCCCGTTGTTTCTGGCACCGAAGGACAAACTCATACCTTCTTTGGGAAGAAAGTACAAACTCAGCTTCCCGATAAGGGACCAATGGAGAGATCCAGAACTAATTGTAGGGGACCCGGCAAAAACTTTCTTCACCGACGGGTACAAAACGGAATTGGGGCTGGCTGGCATTTGAATGAAAATGTCTAATGCTTCTCGGCTATGGGAAGTATGGTCACGGAATTCCAATGGGAAGTGCTTTTTATACTGAAGGTAGTGGAATGGGTAATTGAGTAGAAATGGCGCGTTAAGGAGATTAGAATCTGTAGTCAGGCTGCACTGAAGGCCCTAGAAAGTGCGTTAACCAGTTCAAACATAGTCAAAGAATGTAAGTCAAGACTTACCTCCATCGCAAGATGGAATTTACTTGAACTTATTTGGGTTCCGGGACACTGTGGTGTTCGGGGAAACAAATTAGCTGATGAATTGGCAAACTGTGGATCTGCGGATACTCTAATGGACCAGAGCCATTTATCGGTATAAGTTTAGCAGGTGAAGAATATTCACAAGGAAAGACAACTTCCGGTGTAACAAAATGTTGGATTTTATTCTGTCTTCAAATTTCTATGTAGGCAACAAACAGACTTCTGTAATGTACAGAAGGCATGAAGTGATTGATCCAACACTAACAAATAAGTTTCTGGCAGGTCAAAGCTTTGGATAGTCCTGAATTGAGTTTCGACTTACGTTGACAAAATCATAGTGCTGAAAGGTCGAAATCCATGAAGAGCGGACTGGGACTTGGGATCTTGTTGAGGAGAGGCCTCCGATATGTCCTAAACTCAGAAACATAGCGATAATCGAAGATTCGACCCAACGGGTAGAGCGTACCGATAAGGGATCAATGGAGAGATCCGGAGACACTTCTAGGCATAATAAATAGGAATAAAACATTTCCCAATGCAAGGCTTTTGCACCGAATATCTCCATGGAACGAGTATTCGGTTAGAAAAATACTTTAGAAAATTATCAATCTCAGCCATTTATTGCCCACCAAGATTAAATATAGTTGAGGAACAATATAAATATTTTTTTTAGTACTCTCGATACTAAATTTATTGCTGCCGGAGATTTAAATGAATGATTGAGGCTCACGGTTAATAAAGCAGAAAATTATTTTCAGCGATACTTGGACTTGACGTCTTGTCCTACCGGAAGCCCACATATTGGCCCTCAGATAGTCGGAAGATTCCAAACCTTATTGATTTCGCAATCACTAAAGGTTTAAAAAATACATATTCTCTTGTGCAATCTTCACTTGAGTTATCTACTGATCACTTACCTACGATAATAACCCTGATGTCCGGAAAGTTACACAGAAAGTCAGAGAAGGTCTTCTCGACTATAACCGTACACACTTGCTAAAATATAAAAAATTTATAAGCTCACATATCAATATTAAGACGTTCCAGAAATATGAAGGGGAATTAGATTCTGCTATTACGAAGCTCACGGAGCTGATGTCCCAAGCAGTGAAATTATCTACACCTCGGATAAAGGCTGCAACTCGAAAAGAATGTACCCCCAAGATGTTCGAGTACTTCTCTCCGAAAAAAGATATCTCAGACGAGAATGGAAGAAACAGAGATCCCCATCTCTGAAAAAGGACCTCTCAGTACTAAAAAGCTTCGTCTTATTTAAAAAGAAAAGAAGGAGGTTTAATCAATATGTAGATACTCTCTATCACACAGCAACCTCAAGTTACTCACTCTGTCGTGCCGCAAAAAACACTAAAAAGACCAATACTAGCGGAGTCCCCAATACGCCTTCCCAACGGCGAGTGGGAGGGAAGCGATGCAGAAAAAGTAACCGCATTTGCAAATCACATAAAGCAAGTGTTTATCCCTAATGTTGCTGGTTTCAACGCGTTGCCACCAGTCAATGCTATCCCGAGGATTACAGATATATCGATTAAGAAAAAAGAGCTTGCAAACGTTATCAAGGATCACCAGGACGCGATTTGATTATAGGTTGAATGTTAAAATAATTCCCAACAACAACTGAAATGAATCTCCTGTATATATTTAATGTAAATAATTCGCACTGGCTATTTTCCTCAATCATAGAAAATTTCTCAAATTACCAAGATTCCCAAACCTGGTAAGGATCCTACAAATTTCTCTTCTTACTGATCCATTAGGTTACTATCTACATATTTTCTCAAAGCCCTTTGAGAAATTGATAGAAAAGCGTGTAAGAAGTGAAATTGAGAAGAAAAATTCCATATCATACCATCAGTTTGGCTTCCGTGAAAAACACAGTATTGGCCAATAAGTTCACCGTATTGCAAGCACCATACACAATGCATATGAGAAAAAACAATACTGTTCGGCAGTATTCTTCGACATCATGCAGCCGTTTAGCAAAGTGAGGCATGCAGGGATTCTGTCGAAACTCAAATCATCCTAACCCTCAATATTTATACGCTTCTAGAAAGCTATTTCTCAAGCCGTCAATTTGTGGTGAAACAAAAAGTTTTCATTTCCACTGAATGCCCAAAGCTGGTGTACTCCAAGGTAGTGTACTGGGCCCTTTGCTCTACATACTATACACTGCAGACATGCCAAGTAATGACAATTCTGTCACCTCAACTTTTGCTGCTACAGCCTTACTATGCTCCCACTCATATCCGAAAATGGCAACAAAGCTCCTCCAAGGACATGTAAACACTCTACAAGAATGGCTTGACACCTGGAGAATAAAAGTAAATGAGACCAAATGTGTACACATCAGATTCAATCTATGCAGGAGTACTTGCCGACCTGTGCAGATCGACTCAAAGCATCTGAAACAAAGTACCTTGGAATGTATCTCGATCGCAGACTTACCTGGACGAAGCAGATAAGTGCCAGTCACCCAATTCAGACTCAAAGTAAATGAACTGGGATGGCTCGTAAGTCGGCAGTCCAAGCTCAAACTGAACTATAAGGCAATAATTAAACTTATATAGACATATGGTATCCAACTCTGGGGTACCGCATCACCGTCAAATATGGAGAAATTCTAAAGAGCACAATCACAAATCCAGCGAATGATCACTACAGCCCCTTGATATATAAAAAACTCAAACATCCACAAAGATTTACACATCCCGAGTGTAAATGAAGAGATCTCAAAATTTTCTAAAAGCTACTTAGCTAAACTAGAAAATCATCCCAATGCTTTAACGAGACAACTATTGCTAAATCAATGTCACATCCAACTGGATAGGAAGGACGTGCAGCGTTTAACATACAATTAGAATTTAAGTGTTTGTACCATTACTATTTAAGTATTGCGCTACGGACGTAACGTCCTTTCATACACCCTAACACCTTAAAGCACTGGCATTGAGGGGTTGGTAATGAATGAATGAATATATAAAAAAAAGTGATTTAGTACCTAAATTATCAATTATGAAAAATTATTGTGAGTTTCTAATATAGTTTTAGAACATTCAGATACGAAGAGATAAGTGGGAACGAAATAGCTGATGAAAAGGCAAACTATGGGTCTGAGGGTACTCCAATGGGACAAGAGCCTATTATACGTAAATGAGATCACGAGCCACTAGGGGCTATCAACAGGATTCACAAGAACCGATGGTGCTGTAAATAAAGTGTTTTCCTAGAGAGCCCGAACAAGAGATTTGCAGATTTCCTTCTAATATTAAGAAGGAGATCTTCGATTATTGGTTGGGCCAATCACGGGGTACAATCGATAGGGCCATCGTATGGCGACCACATGTATCATCGAGAGTCCGAACTCCACCTCCTACCTGGATTTTTTGGATATTGGAACGTTGGTGACACGACAAACATGTAACTGACGCAGTCGACGTAGGGACGTTTAAAGATAAGTTGCTGATTTGGAGTTCGTTTGGAGTTAGTATTAACCAAAATTTTTTTGTACAGTCGAATAAATATCGACTATTAATAAGAAAGTGGCGTTCTCCAGTTTCGATCGTAAATCGGCATAATACGAGGGCGGATTGATATTGAAGCTACCTAGCGCTAGATGGCAGCACAAACACAAAAACTTTTGTTTTAGAAATTGCGATCTGTCAAACGTTAGCTGTTAAAATTTCACCCAAACTCATCGATTAGTTTATTTGTTGTAGTCGTTTGAAGTAAGCAAATTTTTGTTTCTTGAAAAATGGAAAAAAGCGAATTTCGTGCAGTGATTAAACACTATTATTTGAAAGGGAAAACGGCGAAAGAGACAAAAGAAAAGCTCGATAAACATTACGGTGAGTCTGCTCCGTCAGATTACATGGTAAAATATTGGATTGCTGAATTTAAACGCGGCCGAACAGGCACTGCAACAATACCATCAACAGGAAGGCCAAACTAGGTGGTAACTGAAGAAAATATCAAGAAAATCCTCGATATCGTTATGAATGATCGCCGAGTCAAGTTGCGTGAGATTGTTGAAATGGTAAACATATCATATGAACGTGTGCTCAACATTTTGCATGAACATTTGCATATGAAAAAGCTATCGGCAAGATGGGTGCCGCGTTTGCTCAGTGTCGAACAAAAACGAGTTCGACAGACCACTTCACAGCGGTGTTTGGACATTATAAAGCGTAATCCTGTGGATTTTTGGCGTCGATTAATAACTGTTGATGAAACGTGGGTCCACCACTACACACCTGAAACCAAAAATCAATCGAAACAATGGGTGGAAGCTGGTGGAAGTGCTCCGAAGAAGGCGAAGGCAGTGAAATCGGCTGGCAAGGTTATGGCCACTGTATTTTGGGATGCGCACGGAATATTGCTCATCGATTATCTTGAAAAAGGATCCACAATCACAGGAAAGTATTATCGTGCATTATTGGATCAATTGATTAATGCAATCAAGGAAACACGACCACATTTAAAGAAGAAAAAAATGCTCTTTCTCAAGACAACGCACCGGTTCACACAGCATTAGATACGATGCTAAAATTACGTGAAATACACTTCGAATTGGTTAATCATCCACCTTATAGTCCAGATTTATCTCCTAGTGACTTTTTCCTGTTTCCAAACTTGAAAAAATGGCTCGCAGGAAAAAGATTCATCTCAAACGAAGAAGTGATTACCGAAACTAACGCGTATTTTGAGGGGTTCCCGAAATCGTATTATTCAGATGGTATAAAAAAGTTGGAATATCGTCTTACTAAGTGTGTCGAAGTAAAAGGAGGGAGACTATGTTGAGAAATAAATGGTTTTTGAAAAAAAAAATGTTTTTTTCCTACATAAGTAGCTTCAATATCAATCCGCCCTCGTATATACCAGCATTGTCCACAAACGGAGCACACTTGGTGGACTTCAATCCTTTGGCTAGGAATAGCGGCTTACATTTCCTATGTATAAGAATATATTCATACAACGACCTTCGGAACGCAATGATCAGAGGAAGTTTAAACCGTACATAACCGAACTATACAAAGCGTAGTGTTCGTATTCTGCCGAAGAAGAGAAGAAGAGAAAATTAGATTTAAGCAATAATTTAACATTAAAAATTGCATATAATAAAAAGTTTCTTGCGAGTAGTTCTGCAAACGTAAACAATTTTATTAGTGATTCTAATATTAATGATAATGTTAATAATATAAATTTTGCAAGCATAAATTATGATAATGTTAAACAACTCTTAGATAGCTGAAAAATTCCCGACTTTGTTAAAGATCATCCAGAAAGCGTAATATCGTTATTTGAGTTTATAGATAATGTTGAACAAATTTTGAGTTTTATTACTGGTATTAACAACAATTAATATTTAAAATTAATATTACGTGCAATTTGAAACCAGATTGTTGGAAAAGCAAATGAAGTATTAAACATGGTGCTCCCATTATATGGGAAAAAATACGAAACAATTTGAAAGCACATTATGCTGAAAAACGAAATGAAACAAGTTTAATACGTAATTTGCATTTCTTAAAACAGAATTTTAGTGCAGTGGAGATATTGTACTCACAAATCATTGACATTTTTTCAAGTATGACTAATCATATTAACGTTCAGGAAAGCAATCAAAGTGTTATTGGAACCAAGTTGTCTTTGTATCAGGAGATGTGCTTAAATGTGTTATAATCCGGACTAAGAAAGCCAATTACTATAAGATCAATGAGGCCAACTTCATTGACACAAGCATTGAATTTCTGTTTAAATGAGCAAAATGTTGATTATATTAGAAATCCGGTTGCATTTAGACAAACAGTTAATAGTCCTATATTGAACCAAAATCAGTCATTTCAACGACCTGTTTATAGACCACAAAATTAATTTAGTAATTATCCATCTAATCAAATTTATACAAGGCCAAACTATCAGAATTTTTCACGACCTCCATTTCAAAATAATAATTTTATTCAATCTGCTCAATACAATATACAAAATATTCGCCAAAATCTTTCACAAAATTTCGCAAATCATAGTAATCAAATTAGAAATTTCAACTCGAATTTGAGGAATATTTCAAAACCAATGGATATATCTACTAAATTCTACAAACATATTGGAGCAGCATCAAAATCTACCAAGGGCAATAGAACAAGATCCATTTAGTGACACAAATTTTCAGTACTCTACTTCCGCAGTAATTAGCGCTCATAAAAACAATTCTAATCCCCTATACAATGAAAATAGTTATTATAACAACAACTTTCAACCAGATACCTATAACCATAATGAAATAGATGACCAAAATTTTCACCAACCAGTCTCGGAGAACAAATCGGTTATTCGTATCAGTCAAATGTTTTACCATATATTCACATTTCAGATAGTCGAAACCACCAACTTAAATTTTTAATAGATACAGAAAGCAATAAGACATTTTTAAATACTTGTTTAGTAAACAAAAATATAGTTGAAAAAATAGAGCTAGTTAAAATAAATACATTTTTCACTAGCCACGCAGTAAACCTACAAGTTCATCTAAATGTTTTCAAGGAAATCAAAACAAGAACTAACATTTTTACTTTTTAAGTTTCTCAACTATTCCGATGGGCTCTTAGGATTGGAAATAATGAAGCAACTGGGCATAATAATATATTTTAAAAACTCTATTTTACATATACAAGATGTAACTATACTTCTTATCTACAAACCAAACTACATATCCAAATAATCATGGTACCTCATAGAAAAAATAAGTGCTTATCTGCCAGTAGATATTTAATCTGGAAATATTTATATAAAACCCGAACAAATAAGAGACCAACTATTACTTCTAGGAGGCATATATAATGCTCACGAATGGTATTCTTACGTTGAAGTAATTAATTATTCTGATAGAACAACCAATTGAATTTCAACTATTTGTTAAAAATCAATTTTACGAAACACACAATTTTTTAATTCATAATATCAAAAATAATCTAACTGATGCTGACTTTTCAAGTTTCATTAGGACCAATCATTTAAATATAGAAGAGAAACATCTGTTACTCAAACTTTGCAATAAATTTGAAGATATTTTCTTTAAAGAGGGCTAAAACTTGTCATTCTCTAATCAAATCAAACTTCAAATCAAAACCAGGGATGAACTTCCAACTTATATGGAATCATATAGATACCCCGAAGTTCATCAAAAAGGAAATAAAGCTGCAAATTTCGAAAATTATGAATGACGGGATAATACATTCGAGCTTGTTCTTCGCCAATTTGGATAGTTCAAAAAAAAAATGGATGCTAGCGGTACCCAAAAGTAGCGACTAGTCGTCGGGTTTCATCAGATAGAAGTAGCAGAAAATGACATACCTAAAACAGCTTTTTCCGTTTATCACGGGCATTATGAGTTTCTAAGGATGCCGTTTGGCATAAAATCTTATGCCAAGGACCTGTAGGTCCACTTCACAGAATGAGATAAACAGCAAGGCCTCAACCGTGGGCCCAGCAACTCAGTACGCGCCATAGCCGGACACTCGTCCAGCAGCATTGACAACACGGTGATACGAAGTTTAACGCAGGCATATAAATTATTAAGGACTGCAAAAGAAGGTACAGGAAACGCCATAGTGTGACGCAAGTTCTTGATAGGATGCAAAAGGTACCAAAGAACCGCAGGATACAGAAGGGGAAAGTATAGTTTACCTTTGCGAGAATGGCTGACCTAGATGTAGCAATAGCCACAGATACCTCTTCCAAAGGTCTACTGAGGAAGATGTCCCTACGGCCAACGTAGGTGTCGTAAAGCGATATACTAAACCATACTTTCGTCATGGTTGTAGACCGCTTTGTACCCGATGGAAGTATTTCACCATCAAACTGGAGACTGGTGGAGGATTGCCCCCAGCCTCCTGGAGGTCATGGAGAGGAGTCGAGGCAAAAGTGTTGCATATGCTCCAGATCTGCAAATCAAAGTTAGTAACGCCCAGCAGGAAGATTGGGAAATTGGAGGTGCGAAAGAGGTATCCTTGCCACGATCACCGTGAACAAACCTCTAGCAAAATCCGGTGATATGATGGCCTTCGGTTTTGAGAACATCACTAAGCTTCCACAAAAAAGATACCGATAACGAGTCCAACGATAATGGCCAGCCAGAGTTGCAAATGTCAGATGCTCTCACCCAAGAACCATGGCCTGTGGCCGATAAAGTTTGTGCATTGCGAGCGACTAAAGGACGGTTTACATATAGCGCAGCGTGACGCTGGCCGGGCGCGGAAAAAACGCTTCTTCATTCACACTAAGCGACCTCAACGCGAGCAGCAGAAATTTAAATTTTTTATTTGCCTTTATTTTTTCATAATGCGAATTGCGATCTACAAAAACCAAATACAATTACTCACATTGATATCGAATCCAATTGGTACCTGCACTCAAAGAAGAAAAATTAAATGAATGAAAAGGTACACATACTATATGTAAGAGTATAGTATTGAATTATTTCTCTGTTTTACAAACAAATGAATTCGTATAGAAAATAAGAAAACAAGAGGCAATGGAACTATGTGAACAAACAAATTCGACATTTAATTACAAGGTAATATAATTGCTTAGTTATGCATAGCTTCAGTATATGTATTGTCGCTATATACACACGCAATTCATAGCAAAGTAACAACAGAGTGCATCGCAATACTTGCATAAAATGAAAGAAAAAAAAAAACATTTTATTAAATCAAATTCAAGTATCCCAGAAGTACCATATATATACTCTTGAAATAAACACTAACATATATAAAAGTTCATATGTGACATATTTACTTTGTCATTTAAAAATTTGCCCAAGCGACATACATTATTACAAACGTTTGCAATAAGAAACCAAATACCTAAACAACGCTTACAAAATAATATCTGAAACAAATTCATATCACTAAGCTATTTTTGATACGCACACAATACGACATACGAGATTCACAGAATTCGGTTGCTACCGAAACGACGCTTCCAACGCTACCAGGGGCAACAAAAATTTTGAAGCCCGACAACGCGCCGCCGCCGCCAGATACAAAACACTATGTGTAAATGGCTCAATTTGATTACATGGAAACTTTATTGAAGCGACATTTTTTTTCTCCGTCTGGCGTTTTGTTGCCAGGCGTTTTTAAGGCGTAAGTTAAATCGGCCTTAACTCGTTAAGTGTTTTCAGCAAGCATTCCACCGGAATGACGCAAAGTAAAAGGTAGAATTCATTTCAAAAGCTGGGAAAAATTCTCACATCAAATTCACACACAATAAGGACTACAGAACCATCAACCTTGCCTCATTCCCCTTGAAAACACTGAAGAGACTATTTGACCATCACTTAAGGAAAGTACCAGCATTCCTACAGTAAGGGTAAGTCCATAGACACTGCCTTACAGTCCTTCCGCAGACAATAGACAAATCGCGAAGGAATCGCACTATAAGGAATTTATGCTAGCATTCTTCCTGGACAAAGAGGAAGCTTTTAACAATGTTGAGCTCAGTGCCGTCACGGAAGCGATAACCGCACATGGGGTGGCATGGGGCCTAGTAAATTAGATAGATACACTTGTACGAAGGAGAAATATCTGTGCTGAGCTAGGCGAATCAACCATCAGAAGAGAACTTAGTGGATGGATACCCCAAGCTGGAGTCCTTTCCCCTCTCCTTTAGAACCTCATGGTAAACGAACTGGTTCAAACATTGGTTCCAAAGTAGATGAACCGGTAGGCGGGGGAGTATTCTTTAACTCGTTAAGGATGAATTACTCATTCAGCTATAAAGGCGGCACTAAACAGGGTAAAAGAAGCATTAAACAGGGTGAAAGAGTGGCAATCAGGGCGATCGGATCTCATAGATTGTCATAAAAAACTGTGATTAATTGCCACAAAACTCTTGACGATATTTTAGAGTGGTACCACATTTATGGGTACCTGGCTACAGGGATATCTAGGTACGTTACCAACAGCTTCTGCAGAAACTGCAGAGATTAAGAATAAAAGGAAAAAATATTGCACTTGCTAGATACGTACCCTACACTATGCAGGAAATTTAGAATACACTTCGGGCTCTACCAGACAGACATAATAACCTAGTCGACATAGCAGAAGTTGACACTAACGGCCAAATACGCTTCATCAGCAGTTCCAGTGCGTTCAATTCCTAGAGGAAGGGATGAGATCTTGTGCAACACAATGTACCATATGGGTCTAAGTGGTCTCACAAGGGCGCGCTATTTTTCAACTACAAAAGGAGACCCATATATGCAACTGTAAGCACCTTTATTAAAACACTATATCTTCGGTATAATTGATTATATAGTGACGCAATTTGGCAGTTTTGTATAAATATATTCATAACTTAAGATCTGTAAAAGATTTATGGATGAAATTTTATGTAAATTATCATTTTGATTTTATAAAGACATATACAGTTACGCGAAGTCTCCTATATGGAAAGATTTATGGATGAAATTTTGTGTGAAGAAGCATATTGATTTTATAAAGACATATATAGTTAAGTGGAGGCTCCTATATGGAAAATGGCGTGTTCTATAATTGATCAACCCCATTTCATGCATATGGCTTCAGGAATTTAAACTCAGAGGTTGAAAAACTGACTTCGCAGATTTACTATTGATGAATTAGTGATTCGCCGATTATTTTCAATGGATAACTATTGCGCAACTAGCAATAGAAATTTTTAAATAAAAACTCAACAATGTCAATCCGACATTTAAAATTGGCCTATATTTAAATTTATATCATTTAACACTTATGCAATTTAATAGGGTGTACATTTAAGACTTAGTATTTTAGTTACATCATACTATACAAAAAAAAAAAAAAAATATCTCAAAAAATGTAAATTAATTTGAATTCAAATGAAAAAATAAGAGAAAAACAGACGAATAAAAGAGGAACATAGAATAAAAAACATTTAAATTTTTTTTTAAATTATTGAAATATTGAAATCCAAGTTTAACATTGTACAATAATTGGATAGGTATTAGAATGGACACGAAGATAGACGAACATCTAGAAATACGCACACCTAGACATTTGTCATAATCCTCTATACCATTACAGTGAACTTTTATTGTATCAGTAGCCGGAGTATTTAATCATACTCTATACAGCAGTGACCACAGGGCCAAACTTATTCTGTGAAAGATAAGCTAGTATGACCTAAGTGGAACATCAATAGTAAAACGTATAAAAATCTTGTGAGGAGTCAATTACCATGCTAATATTTATTTGCTTACATCGTAGATTATTTTATAAATCGGTGTATGATACTCTTCTGAAAATTAATTTAACTTTAACAATAAATCTTACCTGAGGTATTTGGATTTCCTGCTTAATATTCATGTTGGGATATGCTTGTTGGTATCCAGGAGAAAGAGGTGTTGCCTTCATATCTGCCGAGCCAATCGACGTCCGTAATGCCTGAAGTGCTAGCTGTCTTTGACGCATTACTTGCAGTTTCCGCGCACGATCTCTTTTGTACATAGGTCCAAATTTATTTCTCCCTCCTCTCATTCGATCGGCCCTTACAGCTTAAATATATAACCAAATAAACCAATAATATTAGTTATAATCTGTCTTAAAAGTATTAATCTATTTAAAAAATTAAATTATAAAGAATATTCATTATAATTGGACTCTGATAAATGTAAAAAGAGTGCTTTATAAATTTTTACATATTCAAATTTCTCATAGTGTGATAGATACATAAAAGCAAGACTGTCCAACCAGCGACCCGCAATTATATATGCGGCCCAAAAACAACCGACACATTTTTAAAATTTTTGAAGCGACTTGTTTCCGGATATATATATATATATATATATATATATATATATATATATATATATATATATTTGTATATATTTATATATATATATATATATATATATATATATATATATATATTTGTATATATTTATATATATATATATATATATATATATATATATATATATATATATATATATATATATATATATATATATTTGTATATATTTATATATATGTATATATATATATATATATATATATATATATATATATATATATATATATATATATATATATATATATATATATATATATATATATATATATATATATATATATATATATATATATATATAGGGTTTTATTTAATTGTAATAAGAATAAAGTTTTTATTTATATAAAAAACTAAAAATTAATAAGTTTATAAATTGTTTGACAATTTTTAATTAGAAATATTTTTAAAAGATTAATGCTGATATCCGCTGAGCGACCGTCTTTTATGAGCTTCGTCTTTAAACTGATTGATGTGTGTGCAATGCAAAAACATCACACCCACAACTCGGCCATTCTGCTAGGAATTCGCCTCGAATTCGTCATCATCGACACTCTAAGGCTTCATATATTCGGCACAGGTTGAAGTAAGTTTGGGACCCTCACATATACCATCCTTCGTAACATTGTAGGTATCATTTGGTAACATTGTAGGTATCATTTGGTGATATATTTGCTCTTTGGCGTGGAGCCTCTTCTCATCACGATCTTGGTTGAAGTTGGTTATCATCTCGTCTTCGATAAGTTTCTTAATCTTAATGTCATCTTTCATACGCATTTTGACACCGGTAAGAAGTTCGAAAGGTGTCAAATCCGTACTTCTACAGTATGTTGAGTTAATGACCTGTTGAACTCTATCGACATATCGGTACCACTTTGCTGGATCGTTGATGCTTAACTTTGCTAAGACCGTACTGATGATTCCGTTTAGCCTTTCCACCTGACCATTTGCCCTGGGCAAACCTGTAGTGACCGTTAAAAGCTTTATATTTTCGTCATTCGTGTAATTTTTAAAATCTTCGGATGTAAAAGCAGAGCCACGATCTGCAATTATTTGCTCTGTATTTCCAAATACCATGCTTTGGCTTCGTAATTTTGTAATGACTTCGTTAGCAGTAGTTGATCTCAACAGCCAACAAAATTTCGAAAAAGAATCGATAACGGCTAAAATGTGTTTGTAGTTCTTACTCGTCGACTCCAGAGGACCAAGGAAATCAATGTGCAATGTTTGAAGCGGAACGTCATTTTTTGGCAGTGGATGTAATTGCCCTTCTTGTTTACCCTGTTTTCGATTTATTACGATGCAAGGAATACAGCTTGTTATAAAAGATTTTATCTTTTCGTCTAATTTTGGTATGAAGTAATCATTCCATATAAGCTCTCGAGTTTTCTTAACTCCAAAATGACCCTTCTCATGAGCCTGCTTAATTATATCTCGTTGCATATTTTTAGGTATGACTACCAGCTCATAGTCATCCACAGCTTTATATAAAACATTACCTTTCATGAAAAAATCGTTGTATGTTGGTTTGTCTTGAAGTATTTCAATTATGGTTTTCAGATCATCATCTTGAACTTGGGCCCTAACAATTTTAGAAATTATATCTTCGTTTCCTATTATCATTACGGGGTACCGGCTCAGAGCATCCACGTGCCTCATTTGAGTACCCGCTCGATGTTCAACAATATAATCGTACTCCTGAAGAAATAATGTCCATCTAGCCACTCTTGTGCAAAGATCCTTTTTCTCTAAGGTTTTTGTAAATGCATTACAATCAGTAACCAATTTAAATTTTATTCCAAGGATGTACACTCGAAATTTCTTTAAGGCCTCAATAGCAGCTATGATTTCAAGTTCATAACTTGTATATTTTCTTTCGGCATCAGTTGTCTTTTTACTCATGAAATAAACTGGATGTAATTGACCGTCGTTTGGATTCTTTTGAAGCAAAATGGCACCGTAACCATCAATTGAAGCATCAGTGTGCACTTCGGTTTCATAGCTTTGATTAAAAATACATAAAACTGGCTTATTATTGAGTATTTCCTTCAATTAATTAAAAGATTCCAATTGCTCTTTTTTCATCTCAAATTTTTCATTTTGCTTTGTTAAGTCGCTTAAGGGTTTAGCTATCAATGAAAAATTAGGCACAAACTTTCTAAAGTAACCGGCTAAGCCGAGAAAACTTTGTAGCTGCTTCAAGTTGTGTGGAATCTTAAATTTCATAACGGCTTGTATTTTGTTGGGAGATGGTGATATTTTTTGGTCTTCAATAACATGTCCTAAAAACTCAACTTTACGTTTTAAGAATTGACACTTCTTTAAATTGATGTCCAACCCATAATCTCTACATAAATTTATTACTTCTTCTAGATTAGTCAAAGCTTCTTCTTCAGTTTTTGCAGGAATAACTATGTCATCTATGTAGGGTAGGGCAACGCCTTTTCGACTTAATTCGCGAAAAATCGAATTAACATATCGTTGAAACACGCCTGGTGAATTTGAAAGGCCAAAAGGAACTTTACAAAATTGGTACTGCCCATTATGTGTAACAAATGAGGTATATTTTCGGCTAGATTCAGTAACTGGTACGTGAAAGAAGCCGCTTTTCAAATCAATGGTACTAAAAATGTTGGCGTCTTGCAATCTATCTAACTGGTCTTCGATTAAAGGCAATGGAAATCTATCTTTTACTATTACCTTGTTTATTCCACGAAAATCGATACACGTTCTTGGAGATCCATCGCGTTTTTTTACCAATACCACTGGGCTGCTGAACTCAGAATTTGATATCTCAACCGTTCCATCTTTTAACCATTCATCAATTTGGTTATCAAGAACACATCTTTCTGACAGAGGTAGTCTTTCATCTTTTAGGACAATATTCATTTCGATGTTTGTTGACTTGGATTTAACCGGGCGATAATTGCTGATTAGATCATACACTTTCTGTTTAACAGTTCTATTCTATCTATCTATTTTTATTTCGGCTTCACTGCAAAATTCTTCACCGATTACCACGTCAATGTCCATATTTTTATGCGAAACAACAAGAAAGTTTACATTGTAATGTTCATCATCAATTTCAATATTGTATTTAAAGCTACCGAACGGCATTATTTTATTTTCTTTATTTTGACCGAAACCGACAAGATATATGTTGACTTTCTTTAGTTTTGGTTCGTTCAACTCTTTAAACACGACATCTGTAATAATATTAAATTTACTTCCAGTATCAAAAAGCGCTATATAATTTTTACCGGCTATTTTGACGTTTTTGTTCATAATATTATTATTTGGTATTAAACAACGCGTATTCGTGTTATCATCTTTTTTATAAGAGCAATTTTTAGAAATATGACCGAATTGGTTGCATTTGAAGCACTTTGTGCATTTTTCTTTGTCTTTGCAGTCTACAGATTTATGACCGCCACTACCACAGTTGTAGCATAAAAGTTCTCTTTTAATATTCTTGGTGTTTTTAATATGTTTATTTTTTTGTTCATTCGACTGATCTGACTTTGCGTTTATTACTTCGTAGCATTTTAATTTATCTTTAAATTCTCTTAAATTCTTTGCCCCGTACAAAATGGTTTTGTTTACATTTAAGTCTCTTATGCCGTCTATTACATATTGCATTAAAGCACTATCTTCAATATTTCCTCGCGAAGCTAAATCTTTCATTTCGAAATAATATTCTTGAATATTCTCATCTTTTTTTATTTTTCGATCTGCTAATTGTTTATGTAGTTGTGCGCTGTTTACCGTCGTTTTAAATTCATCTAGGAGAGCTATTCCTGTTAAAATTTTTTTCGCAAAAACAAATTTTTGGAATTCATCCCAACACATAACGACCGCTGTTTCTTCGAACTCATTTACCCATACTTCAACTGGTAATTTTTCGCTGCCATCAAATGCTCTCACTGAATCTTCTATGTCCCGAAAACTCATAGCAAATCTGGACGTCATTAAATTCTTTGTTGGTTTTGCCATATCAAAATCTTCAACAGACAAAAAACAGTCTTCTTTTTTCTTCTTGCCTCTTTTATTTGTTATTTCGTCTTTTTGCGAACCGCCGTCGTTGCTACGCTTTGATGAATCGTCATCGTCATCATCGTCTTCATCATCATCATCGTCATCGTCGCTGCCGCTCTCTGGCTTTATGTTTGAACATAACAAATTTCCTCTTTTTAACTTTTTAAATATGTGGAGTACTAAATTTTCTTTTTTGTTGTCTATGTTGAGAATATTGCATATTGCGGTAAGATCGACTGCCGTTAGGTTATTCTTAATATATTCACATTTTTTTATATATTCATCGTCGTTTTCATCAAAAGTAAAACCTGCAAACATACGCAAATTTTTTCTGTTAGCTCTGTCGCCTGCGTTTTCAAACACAAATTTGTGCAGCGCTGCCACGTTCTCTTTTCTGCTATGTTTGAGGGAGTTTTGCACAAATTCAAATGACTCTAGGCACGCCATACTCTTTGTTGTTATTTTGTAACGAAAAATTGCTTTTGTTTGTTTTCTTTGGAAGCCAATGCTTCTTTGTTTTAGAAAATTCTTATTTTTTCTTTTAATTAATCCCGGTTGAGCCCCCAAATTTTGTAGGGTTTTATTTAATTGTAATAAGAATAAACACACCCACATATATATATATATATATATATATATATATATATATATATATATATATATATATATATATATATATATATATATATATATATATATATATATATATAAATATATATATATATATATATATATATATATATATATATATATATTTATATATATATATTTATATATATTTATATATATATAAATATATATATATATTTATATATATATATATATATATATATATATATATATATATATATATATATATATATATATATATATATATATATATATATATATACCGATGGTTTAATTAAAAATTTAAATGATTATCTTCATGTGATTGATTCCTGATTAAATTCATAAATGATTGATTCATTAAAGGCTCTGCTCTCAACTTGGTCAATTTATACAACTAATCGAAAACATGATATTTTAACATTCTATTTGTTTGAATTTTTATCACCTATCTATATATCAAGCTAAGTATTTTTTTTAAGCGAGGTGAAAGCCCTGGCAGCTAGGCTCCTCAATTTTTTTTCAATATGAATTTATTCCTTTAGTTATAAGTAAATATATTTTTTCTATTGCCAAACAGATTGCGCAAAACTTTTTTATAGTTTTTTACAAAATTCATTGTTTTAAATGTCTGCTAATGAGAAAATTATGAGAAAATGTATAAAAACGATTAAAAACCATTTAGCAATTATTTCGTAAGCAGATGTATCAAGCGGCGTTTCCAATGATTGCATTCGATGGGTTACCCGCTATCGTATGCGCTGGTCCAAAATTTTGAGATGCTTTGTTCGATAATGGATGCTGCGATTCGGTCCTAGATAATTTTTTGTTCTTTACACAGCTTATAATATTAAATTTTTGCTTCAGCATGGCCTCCACGTCTCAACAAAAAAAAAACAATTTCTTTTAGAAGGAAATATGTCGATGAATAAGGTTACTTATTGCACAATGGACAAGAGGACATTTTATCAGACAAAAAATGTGATATTTTAAAAATCAGTTCGTCGTATAAAACTTTAAAAAACTGACGTCCTTGGGAAATATATCGAAAGAGATTTGAAAGGGAAGCTTGTTTTAAATTGCAGTTTGTGCAATGGATGTATTGATGCTACTGATATGGCTCAATTTGCCATTTTTATTAGAGGTATTAATGACAAATATAATTTATGTAACTGATGAACTGGATTAACTAGTGCCATTAAATTACTCCAACGAGAAATGAAAGTAGACCACCACTTAACCCTACAGGGTTTTGCTATATTAGCTCATATTCCGTTTTTGTGAGCCCCTCAACTTAGATTGTTTTTAGAATAATTTATCGTCATTTTGAGATGTATCAATAACAATTTATTTTAACGATCGGATCTTCCTGTATGTATGTACGAGGTGTGATCAAAAAATAACCGTTATTGTGTGATCAAAAAATAAAGTATTTATTTATTCATCAACAACTATCTTGTCCCCTTCAAAGTAATTCCCCTCAGATATAATACACTTATGCCAGCGTTTTTTCCAATCCTCGAAACACTTCTGAAACGCTTTTTTTGGTATCGCCAACAGCTCCTGTTTCGATTTTTCTTTTATCTCCTCAAACGTAGCAAAACGCTTTCCTTTCATCGGTGTCTTCAGTTTTGGAAAGAGGAAAAAGTCAGCGGGGGCCAAGTCCGGTGAATACGGTGGTTGAGGCATGATAACGGTTTTGTTTTTGGCCAAAAACAGCTCCTGAGCGATGTCCATGCGACGTTGTTTTTGCTCAAAATTTAGCAATTTTGAAACAATCTTCGCTGCCGCACGTTTCATGCCTAAAACATCCGTAAAAATTGCTTGGCATGAGCCGAACGATATGCCAACATCATCAGCAACCTCTCTGATAGTGATTCGACGATTATCCAAAATCATTTTCTTCACTGCGTCAATATTTTCATCGGTTGTTGACGTGCTCGGGCGACCAGGACGAGCATCGTCATTGACATCTTCTCGGTCTTCCTTAAACCGGCTATACCACAATTGAACTTGTGTTCTGCTCATAGTAGACTCGCCAAAGGCCACAGTAAACATTTCAAATATCCTTGCGCATTTAATTTCATTTTTTACACAAAACTGAATACAGTTTCTTTGATCCATTTTTTCGAAAAGTACAAAATCGAAGAGCACACCAAAACACGACTAACCTTTTTTCTGTCAAAAACAAAGTGACAATCCAAAATGGTTGGTACTGCCAACATATATAACAGACATGTGTACCAACATAACAGAAAAAAAATGCGAACATCGAACATACGTAACTCACGAAAAGATGAAAATAACGGTTATTTTTTGATCACACCTCGTATGTCTACAGAATGTAAAAAAACTCTTGAATATTAATAGAAATTGTATTTCAGGTCGATATAATTTTTAACGGTTTAATAAAAATGTTGAAAAATTAACCTAAATACATGCCAATTTCATTGGCTCATTAAAAATAAATACTGCTAATATAGCAAAACCAAGCTAGATTTTCATACTGATAAATTCCCTGTGTAGGTGGAAGCGGCGGCTGAAATGTTAGCCCCACTATGATCAACAAGATTGATCTCAAATTGTGCATATATGTTAATAGTGAGCGTGGAATTGGAGTGGACAGTTTTTGACTAGTAGTGTGATATTGTGAATTTTTGCCGACGAGTCTTATATTCATGCACAGTAATGAATATGTGTGAATTGTGGCGTGGCAGTAGAAGCATACTGCCGATTTTCTGTATGTAGACTACACCAAATGGGCTACCAAATTTTATTCATATATCATCATTAGATCATAGCTAGTATTAAATTGGAATATATATTTATTATTTATAACTAGCCACCCTCTGTGGTCTAGTGGTAAGCATGCTAAACTTACACCGCGAGGGTTGCAGGTTCAAATCCTGCCACGGGTTTGGTCTCCAAAATGCTTCTTTCTATAAAATCTTTTTCTCTTCGAGTCGAAAGCCTCTGTAGCTAGTACTCATTCCCCCAACACCTAGCACTCATAATTAATTATATTATTTATTACTATTTATTATTGCTTATGACATTATAGTCCCAATAGTTAAAATTGCGTCCATAATTTATATATAGGTCTTAAGTTAGGAACTATTGTAAATAGTGGCCGATGTAGTAAATATGTACCACCATATTTTGCATGGGGAGTATTAGGACCGACATGTACGTAACTACTATTGTCAATATATAATCAATTGGACCAATGCTGTAGGATAGAAAAAGTTTGAGCATCAATCAGCTTAGAATACGATCTGAATAATTAAGGCTTCAAAAGACAGAAAGAAAGCAGCACCGAGCAAATGAGTTTACTCGGATACCCTTTGGCCGCGAAACGGTGCGCGAGTCATTTTAGACCACTTTTTCTGTGTTACGGGAAATCTATACATATTAAAACGGATGTATCTTTGTTTATTTGTTTATAAGTCACAAAGTATTTGGCCGATTAAATTGAAAATTTCACACAGGTTATTGGCATAGTGTCATGTTAACCTGATAGGAGGCGCGCGTGTCAAACTTTGTAAATGTATAATGACTAATTTTTATTTATTAAAACGCCTGTATTCGAAAATTTTATTTACTAAAATATATTAAACACATAACCATAACATTTTTCATTTTAAATCATTTTTCACTTTATTAATTGATAAAACAAAATTCGAGCAAGCTATAAATGTTTGTTTTGACAGACGATATATTATTTTTATTTACGTTAAAACTAATCACTTTCGTCAAGACTAATCGGACCTTTGGTCTGAGGGTGGGCATGCAAAGAGTTGAAAGTTGATATTCCAATTACAAAAATTGAGTCAAATTGAGCCGCCGAAAATGATGAACAAAGAGCATCGCCTCTCGAAAGTGCCAAAGAACGATCAGCATGTGCTCCAGCCGCGGAATATGATCAACAAAGAGCATTGCGTCTCCAAAGTGCCAAAGAACGACCTGGCAAGTGCACGAGCCGCTGAAAGTGATGATCAGCGTGTGCAAAATATATATAACTGTCATTGATCTTCGGATTAGACGCTGATAGCAAACATTTTCTCCAAAATATACGGAAATATAATTTGCCCTTCCAGATGACGTCGTTCGGCCATTAAAAATAATTCGAGACAATTTCATGCCTACATTCCGAATTCAAGGCCAAAGCTAATAAAATAAAATCAAGTTTGCCAGACCCAGATGAAGAACATAAAATTGTGCAAATTTATTTTATGGGAGAAGCTGATTATAACGAACAAGTACAACAATACCAACACTTCAATGCTGGCACAAAGCAACACATTGTCGCCGATTTACAAGTAATATTCTATATCAACAACCAGTTAGTAAATGTGTTCAAACAGGCAAAAGATATTTTGCAACTACGTTTAGACAATCACAGGATTACAATTCATGCTAAGAATATTTGAAACTCATCGACCATACGATGCTCTTCAGTTTCCCACCATTTTCCCTTACGGTGAAGATGGCTACCAATTTGAAATATGGCAAATCAATCTAACAATAAGTAAAAAATCACAATATTTTTCCATTGCAAAAATTATAAACCTACAATCAAACCAAATTTGATGTATTTTTCATTATGATTCATTATGATTGCAGAGCAGCCATTGAATAAAAAAATCAGCTGGATGGATTTTTATGCGTATCGACTCTTATCGTCAAAATACCGACACCATCATATCCTCAAATGCCGCGAATTATTTCATCAATTTCTTTTCGACATGTACGAAAAAATTGAAAGAGAACGTCTGCTGCACATATTGAAACATAAATTATTGCATACTTTTGGGATCCCAGTTAAAGTTTGAGGATAGTGCACCACCCTAAATATTTATTTAAGTCAAGACACCATCCATACAGAGAATAGTCTAGAACCTTATCGGAACTTATTTCGAGGTGTAGATAATGTTCTAGAATGTTCTCTAAACTTCTTCCGAAGTGTAGATAATGTTCAAGAATGTTCTACTTCAACAAAAGAGAGGTATATAAGCTACCAGCAATTCAAAGTCGATGCAGTCGTAACAGTGTGTACATGTGCATTTTAATCGTGACAGTAACAATTGAGAAGTAATAGTGATTAAATGAATTATTAAATAAATTGCAAAATTGTAATAAAGTAAACTTTAAACCTAATATTAAGTGTGTATATTGCAATAATTAAATAAAGTTAACTATTTTAATTTAACCAGCGATTGTTTGATTACTACACAATCCAGTGGTACGAATTCGAGTATTGGGAGTTAGAATAAACTGCTAGGAGGGCAATTTCATAACAATATAAATTGTAAATAGGTAAAGTGTTGCGAACGTGTAAAATTATAATAATGTAGAATGACACACAAGAATTCATTGGAAGTAATCGATCGTTCGTTACAAGATTTGAGAAGCAGCACATTGTATTTTGGCGGTGCTCTAATAGAGTTTTCTTTTCGACGCGAAAATGTTACACTTGCCTTACACTGCGTAGATTTTTTCTTTTCTCAAATGAGTGCAACCCTTCGTGGGGGCTGAGTACTTTTGTGAAAATGTTGCACTGAGTGCGTGCGAAAATGTTACATTTTCTACCCTTTCTTTTAGCGACAGGGTAGACTGTGTTACAATCTGATTGAGCTGATCGTATGAATGCATGTATGGTAGACAGAGATGACAACTGTTTTTATAAATTCAATTTTAAAAATTAATAAAATTTATTTATTATGAATTGAAAGCGAGTTGAGTTCTGGTTTTCTATTTTTTCCATACATACTTTTCTCATATTTCTATTTTTGATAATATTTATTTGACACAAAACAGCTGAACCGAATTTTCTGTGTTCTTTTCGAAATATAGAAATTTACTCTCTCGTAGTGTTGAGGACAACACTGAAAGAGTGTTTACCTTTCACAAGGTAACATTTTTATGTAGAAAAGAAAACGCTGTTAGCTGGTGATTTTCGCCAAACATATTCCGCGATCGACGGCTGCAGATGAATTGAACGCATCGTTCAAATCTTCAGCAATTTGGCGTCATGTTATCACATTCAAGTTAACAACAAATATGGGTTTACTACCTCATCTATTATAATAATAAAATTAGTGGCATTTCTATGGATGACGTTCTGTTATTCTGAGATTATGTAATTATGTTTAAAAAAAAATAAAAAAATTTAATGAGTTTGTGATTGCGTTAGGGTGATTCTGTCCTTGAGGATCTCCCAAACTAGTAGGAAGAAATAAAGCACTTCCGTGGAATCACTGGATACTAAAAGAATATCTAAACAATTCCGCAAAAGTAACCGTACCAATATTGAAATACTTCACATAATGCTAAAAGTAATGTCCTATACTCAGACTAGTTAAATGATTTCTACAATTTTACAATACAAAATGCATTTTGAAATTAGCCATCGTTTTAAAGGTAAAGAGTTTTCGAGCGTAACTTTGGTAGCAGAATATTTACAATCCTATCTCTCAATTATTTGTATTCAAAGTATCAAAGAACTTCATATGAAATTATAAAAGTGTAAAACATTTTTAAATTATTACGCTTTTCATCCTGTTCGTATTAAAAGTAATGCATATGTTTTAATTATATATAACTATACATATAAATGTGGAAAAGTTACTATGACAATCTCCAGAGCGTATCAAATGATTTTAGTATATTTTTAGGAGAACAGAATGTGAATTGTTATAAACCAAAATTTATTCATGTCATGTTCAGCAGGAAATGACAGTAATAAAAATAATATACACAAAATGTCAAAACCACTTAAACGTCAGAGAAAATCATCTGTGTTTAAAATAAAGGAACGATTTTTATGTGTTAAAAAATACAAAAAATACAAAAAGTTTTTGTGGAATATTTTCAAAATAATAAACTGTATACATCGTAATGTACGGACAAAATTACTTATTTATGGGTCGATTATCGATAGCAACCAAACTTCAGTTGTGTTGTCAACTGGCAACGCCACTGAAATAAAAATTTGTACTACGAATAGCAACTACCACCAGTTGCTGTAAAGTTATCGATAATAGAATTTTGACAGGTGGCAACTACAATTTGAATGTAAATAAGCTGCATAACCAGTAGAAAAAGGATGTTGAGTTCCGTAGAACTATTTTTTGACAACGAAGAGTAGTGCACAAACACGACACCCACTACACGCATTTGAGGGACAGCTCCAATCCTCTAGAGCTACCGAAGCTGAGAAAACTTCCATGTAATTTTTGTTTTTAGATTTACAGCTTATTTCCGCCTTCCAAAAGAGGCAGTGGCTTATTTAGTGGAACCTTTAAAAAGTGATTTCGGGCGAAGTCTTCGCTCAACAGCGATACCTCCACTCTTAAAAGAATGTGCAGCTTTACGATTTTTTGCAGAAGGAAGTTTCCAGAAGTTTCACGGCAACGACTTCTACCTAGGAATGGCACAACTTACGATGTCGGTGGTTTTAAAAGAAGTTATTCAATTTATTGAGCACAAAATATGCAAAGAATGGATTACTTCAAAATTAACGGAAGAAGAAAAGGCTAAAAATAAAAACTACTTTTATTTAAAAACGAAGTTTCCTGGTGTTGTTGGTTGCATAGATGGTACACATGTGCACATCATAGGGCCAAAGGAAGATGTTCGCCACTTATATATGAATAGGATAGGATAATTTAGCTTGAATGTTTTCCTGGTACGTTATTCATTACCTGAACTTTTTGTTTTCATAACGATAACTATTATGTAGATGTCCGAATGTCAAATGGGAATAAGGTCCGTTGACGCCATGACTCATGATGCCTTCATCTGGAACTATAGCACATTGAGCCAATTGATTATTACAGATTTCGGCCAAAATATGTACATGGCTTCTGGGTGATTCTGGATTTCCTTTGGAACCACAACTTTTAACTCCTTATCGTTCTGCAGAACCTCAATCAGAAGAAAAATATAATACAATACATGCCAAAGCCCGGAATGTGATTGAGCGAACGAATGGTGTTCTGAAGTCAGTATTTAGATGCCTTTCTGCTAAACAGACCTTGCACTATAAACCCGATAAAGCTATATCCATCATAAATGCATGTTGCGTATTATACAATATTGGTATACACTACAAAGCCGATTGGGAAGAAGATCCGACAATACCTCGGGGAGAAGCTGCAGTTTTAATTTTAATAAAAATGTAAATAATAATTTGGTCTCAGATATAAGACAGAATAATGCAGTGTTTGAACGAATGAAATTATATTTTCTTTAAATTACAAACTTTATTTTATTTTAGATCCATTTGTGTTAAAAACTATAAAAAAAAAAAATATTTAATTCAGTCACATATTCAGGTTTCTCTTAAAAACTAATAAAGTAGCTAATTCTATCACATATTCAGTTTCATTTATCTTAAAAACCACAAAAATAAAATAGCTAATTCTATCACATATTCAGGTCTCTTAAAACTGAAAAAAATAAATATTTGGTTTAATTCACATATTCTTAATACTATGTAACAAATTTAAGATCCCATTTCATTCAAACTAGGAAGCTGTTTTTTAAGAATTTCAAGCTTTGTTTGATTAATTTCTTTTCTTATTTCTCTTTGTTCCTTATACTTCTTTCTTTCATTTCATGAATCTATGTAACCACTTGTAACTTCTATTTCCATATCTTTTTTGTCTTTTAGAATTTCGTTGTTTTTTTTAAGATTATTCTCAATTCCTTGCAAGGTTGATAAAAGTACAGTTTGTGTCTCAGTTTGTTGTTGTAGATTTATCTTTCTGTCGTCCGTTCTCAGTCTTTTTTTGGTGGAGGTTCTGCTCTAAACTGATTTTCCTCTTGTTGGGAGAGCTCATTTTGTTTGTATTGCGTAGTATCCTCTTGTTCCTGTTATTACTCAAGTTGTGCAGAATCTCATGGTTGCTCTAAAATACCGGGCAGGTCCGCACCAAATGTGACACATTGCGGATTCACTGACAGTCCCATTTGCAACAAGTCTGCTGCAGCCTGCTCCAATGAGGACAAACTCACTTCTTGTGAAGTGGTATGAATATTTCTTTGATTCTGAGCCTTATTTTCTTCCTCAATTTTGCTTGAAATGTATCCATACCCTCTGCCATTCATCTGTTGTATGCCTTGTGGGCCATAGCTATATAACTTTTCAGCTATATCTTTCCACACACCTTCAGTGTTTGCTTTTGTTTCTCCAAATGCGCGCACACTACGTGCGAGGTCGATTTCATCTCCATTTGTTGGACTAACACCTCAAACTGTTGCCTGGTAGTAATTTTTACAATTTTCACGCCTTCGAATATAAAAAAACATTATAAAAGTTTAAAAATATCAAATTTACTAACTATTTAATAATAAACACACAAAAATGCAGTTGCCAACATAAACACTAGGTGGCAACTTCTTTGAGTTGCCAGTCGCCATCTATAATATCGTTTCAGCAACTGACAATGCAACTGAAGTTTGGTTCCTATCAATAATCGACCCAATAACTTCACTTGTAAAAGGAAAAAATAGATTAGCATTTCTGTTAGTGTTGTTTCTTCTACTATTTCCTAATTATCTAATATTTTCTCCAAGCAGAAAATTAAGGAAACATTTGCCGAATTTTATCGCATAATAATTAACTGCAAACACACTGGGAAGATCCTTATAAGGTGATAAAGCGGATGAACAATGTAGTATATTGCATCCAGTTGGGGAGAAATGTCATGAACAAAATGAAATCGTTCATATTGTTACGAAATTGTCCTCTTGACAATTTACTCTGTTACAAAATTGCCCTCCTGACAATTCCTCTAACTCTCTGTACTCGGACTCGTACCGCTGGATTGTGTAGTAATCAAACAATCGCTGGTTAAATTAAAATAATTAGCTTTATTTAATTATTGTTATTTACACATTTAATATTAGGCTTAAAGTTTACTTAGTTATTATTTGCACTTTATTTAACAAACCATTAGTCACTTTATTTAATAAGTAATTTCATCACTTTATTTAATAATGAACTTCATCACTTTGCACAATTACAAATACTGCTGCTTTGATTATAATGCTAGATGTACACACTTTTACGGTCTCTGATCTACTGTCTTCGACTTTGAACAGTCTTGTCGCTTTTATAGTTTTCGAATGGTTGGAGTCGAAAATTCTACGCTATTCTCGTATTTTCTAGAAGCTTCTATCCACTTCGACAGAAGTCGAGAATATTCTTTTTGATATTACCGACGGATGGTTCTTGAATAAGCTTTTATTCGAATAGTTCGCATCTTGACTCACAGGGGGTACTCATTCTCCAGATGGGATCCTAAAAGTATGCAATCCCTTTTCACTGAGCTATCACGTTTCACTGCCCTCCGCTTAAACTTGTTCGTCCCGAACAAGGATAGTACTGCAACCTTTATAAGGAGATAACCTCTCTAAATGAACGACTTTCATTTTGCTCCTGGCATTTCTCGCCAACTGGATGCGGTATACTACATCGTTGAGCCGCTTTATCACCTTATAAGGGCCTTCCCAGTGTGTTTGCAGTTTTGGCGATAATCCCTTTTTCCTTTGCGGATTATGAAGCATAACTAGCTGCCCTTCCTGAAATCCCTTGGAGTTTGCTCGTAGATCATATCTGGCTTTCATTTTATCACTCATCAGTTGTGTGCGCTTTCTGATGGTTCCATGAATTTCATTCAGCTGTCTTCGTTTGTCAGCTACATAACTGCTACATGAAACTTCCGTAGATGAGTAGGCACCGAATTTCAGATCTGCAGGTAATCTTATGTCCCAACCGAAAATAGCCTTAGCTGGTGTTGTAGATGTTGTATCGTGAGTTGCCGATCGGTATGCCATTAAGAAGAGTATGCCATTAAGAGTATGTGTTGGTCCCAATCTTTCTGGTTTCTGTCCACGACTTTCCTTAGGTGTTCCTCAAGCGTACGATTAAATCTTTTAACCATTCCATCGGATTGCGGGTGCAAAGGGGTTGTGCGAGTTTTGCGTATGCCCATCAATTCACTCATTTCCCTGAATATTGTTGACTCGAAATTTCTGCCTTGATCCGAGTGCAACTCGAGGGGAGCTCCGAATCTGCAGACCCACTTATTGATAAAAGCATCTGCAACGGTCTTATCTTCTTGATCGGGAATGGGGTATACTTCTGTCCATTTACTAAAATAGTCGATTACATCGAGAACATATTTGTTGCCGGAATCACTAATTGGAAACGGACCTGCTATGTCCATTGCAATACGCTCAAATGGCGCTCCCACGTTGTATAAATGCATCTTCCCCTGGCTGCGACGGCTCGGTCCCTTGGCAGCTGTACACTTTTCACAAGCACTAATCCAGTCAACTACCGATTGCTGGCAACCAACCCAATAAAATCGTGTTTTAATTTTCTCGACTGTTTTTGTTATTCCCAAATGCCCTCCGCTTGACCCACTATGGTATTCCTTGAGAATTTCGCTTATTCTTGCCTTGGGTACCACAATCAAGTTCTTCGTGATTTTTCCATCTTCGCTCTCCCACAGGCGGAATAGGCATCCATCTTGCAGCTTTAAGCTATTCCATTGAGCCCAATATGCTTTAGTTATGGGACTTTCAGTCGAGATTTCGTTCCAATCAGGCCGTTTTCCTTCATTCTTACTTGATACGATTTTTGCCAAATCTGGGTCATTTCGTTGTTCTTCTTTTATCTTTTCCGCTGTCCATTCATCGTCTGGCAAAACAGCCATTAAGCGCACATCGACTACTCCTTCTTTCCCTTCAGCTTTAGAACAGTGCTTACATTCCATACTGCAAGGACGTCGTGATAGTGCATCAGCATTCCCGTGGTTTCCGCCTCTGCGATGTTCTATTGTGAAATCGTAGCTTTGGAGTCTCTCAATCCATCTCGCAACCTGACCTTCGGGATTTTTGAACTGTAATAGCCAGCGCAGAGCAGCGTGATCCGTTCTCAACAAGAACTTTTGTCCATACAGGTACTTGTTAAAGTGCTTCACGCACTGCATAACCGCCAAAAGTTCTCTCCGTGTTACACAGTAATTTCGCTCTGGCTTTGATAAGATCTTGCTGAAGTAGGCAATTACTCTTTCATGTCCGTCAATAACTTGCGACAGGACACCTCCAATCCCGAAGCCACTTGCATCTGTATCCAAAATACATTTTTCGCCAGGTATTGGATACGCAAGGATCAGAGCTGTACACAATAGCTCTTTCTATCTGTTGAATGCCTTCTTCTGTTCGCTTTTCCACTCAAAAGGACAATTCTTCCTCGTTAATGCATGCAGACTACCAGCCACATCTGCGAAGCTTGGAACAAAGCGTCTGTAATAGGTGCAAAGACCCAAGAAGCTGCGTAGCTCATGCAAACTAGTTGGTCGTGGCCACTCCCTTACTGAGTCTATCTGATCTGGATCTGTGTGTACTCCTTCAGGTCTGACTTTATGTCCAAGGTACTTGACTTCTTTCTTGAAGAACGAGCATTTCTTTGCGCTCAGCTTCAACCCTGAAGCTCCTAATCGCATCAATACTTCTTCCTAATTCTTCAAGTGGTCCTCGAAGTCCTTTCCCATAACGATGATGTCATCTAGGTACACCACGATTTCCAGTGGAGACCCTTTAGCACATGTTCCATTAAGCGTTCAAATGTAGCTGGAGCATTACACAGTCCGATTGGCATCACTAAAAATTGCCATAGTCCATCACCGGCACTGAATGCTGTCTTTTCCTTGTCTTGTTCGTCGACTGCCACTTGCCAATATCCGCGTTGAGAACCAATTTGAACCAGAAAGTGTGTCCAACGTATCGTCAATGCGAGGTAATGGATAACTATCTTTCTTCGTTACCTCATTTAGTTTACGATAATCTACACAGAAACGTGTGGAGCCATCCTTCTTCTTGACTAATACCACTGGAGATCTCCAGGGGCTCGCTGATGGCTCAATGACGTTGTTCTGATGCATTTCCTTCAGCAATACATTCACCTCTTCTCTCTTTGCCAGAGGTACTCTTCTTGACGCTTGACGAATGTGTTTGGCCTCACCAGTGTTGATTGTGTGTTTCACCATCTTTGCTCTGCCTTCGTTTTTACCCTTTTCAGCAACTACTGACCAATGTCTTGCCAAAAAATAGGTGGCAGTCTTCCTCTGCTCTGTGGATAAGTCGTTGCTCCATTTTTTCGTGAGATCGTCGAGTACCTTTTTACTAGCTGGTATCTTAGTTTTTGTGTCTCGCAGCTGGCTCTCAGTTTACAATTGCAGAAATTGCCCGGCAATTTCCAATTATCTGTCCTTTCTCTATGGTTTTAGCGGAATTTGCAAGATTGACCACTCTTACTGGCACTATTCTGTTCTGCTGCTCTTCTACGAGGGTTTTTCCAATGATGATGTCATCCAGTGCAAATTTTTCATCAGTCTCCACAACCCACAACTTGTTCTTCTCCACATCTCCGTTCATTTTGGCCCATATGACTGCCTCTGACTTTGCTGGGATTTTTGTCCGCCGCGATACAATGGCTTGTCGGATACCTCCATACTTATCCTCACCAACGGATAACGGTATTTCGGTGTTCGCATATTTCAACATTCGGCATTTCAAATCTAGGGTGAATCCATTCCGAATCATAAAATCCACACCTAAGATTAATTCGTCCACAATATCCGCAACTAAAAACTCGTGCGTCACTGTTGTGGTGCCGATAGTTATTTTCTGTGTAACTTTTCCCAGTACCGGTGCATCATCTCCAGTTGCCGTACGCAATCTTATTCCCAGAAGCGGCTCGATTCCCCGAACGAGATCCCTTCTAAATATGGAATGTGATGCACCCGTATCCAATCTTACCTCGATTTTTCTTCCATTTACTACGCTGTCGACAGGTAGGCTGTTGATTTTCCATGCCATCTGAGAAATGAAGATTCTGGGGCTACATGTTGTGGGAGTCAGATCAAGCCCCTCGAGACTGACTCCATCTAGTTTGTCGACGGATTTTCAACATTTTCTGCTTCCATATTTAGGAATCTGACTTGCTTTGGTGGTCTTACCGGTGAGCGTGATCTAGAACGTTTCCGTCTCGACTGACAATTACGAGCCATGTGTCCGACCTCTCCGCAGGTAAAGCATTTGCCCGTGAAACTTTGTCCGCTTTCGACTTGTACCTGACGGGCTCTGTATATTGGCTGGCACCCCAAGGCCTCTGTCTGTGAAGTTAAAGCGCTAGCTACTGTCTCCATATATGTAGCTTTCGGATTAGTTATCGTAGAACGCTTTATCTCCGCATCGCGAATGCCATATACGAAAGTGTCCATCATAGACCTCTCAGTGATCTCTCCTGGGTAGGCAAGATGAGCCAACCGTTCCACTTCAGCCGCAAACTGTTGTAGAGACTCACCACTCTTCTGCACCCGTGTTCGTAGCTCTACTTGGTACATCTGCTTGCGATGTTCACTACCATACTTGCGCTGAACTGCATTCATTAAGCTTTCATAGCAGTCTCGCTCACTTTCTGAGATAGTTTGAAGCACATCAGCGGCAGCACCTTTCAACGAAACGGTTAATGCAGCCACTTTTTCGCGAGCACTCCAACCATTTGTGCTAGCGGTAGTCTCAAACTGCATTCTGAAGACACTAAATGTCGTGGTTCCATCATAGGTAGGAGGCTTCAGTTTTATTGAGGATAAAGCTGGCACAGGCAATGCACCTTCCTGTAGTAGGTGAATTCTTTGCTCTAATTCGTTCTGCTTTTGTTCGTTCGCAATGAATTTTTGTTCTACAGATTTTTCGAACGATTCCTGCCGTGTCTCAATTTCACAAACCTTCCTGTCTACCATATCAGACATTTGTTTCATCTGCTGTGAGTTTTGTTCCGCTAATAGAGCAAGTCGTGATTCACTCTGCTCTAACCGCTGCTGCAACTTGTCATCGCTTTTCTGTAGCTGCTGTTCCAACTGTTCTTTAACATCCTCTTTGACAGCTTGTGCATTTTGCTGTAATCCCAACTGCATCTTCTCATCGGCTGCTTGAGAATTTTGTAGTAACTGCTGCTGCATCTTCTCATCTCTCTGCTGCATTCTGTTTAAAGGATTGCATTATCCCGATAAGTGCGCTCATGTCAAAGTTACCCGTGTTAGGTTCTTTTGGTGTTTCTTCGTGGCGATATGTCGTTGGCTCTTCACACTGGAATTCATGCTCATCGAATCTATACCCTGCTCCTCTAAAGCGCTTCTTAGTCTCACCTGCAGCTCCACTTTAAGCCCTTGTGTTTGCAAATTTAAACGCTCAAGCTCCTTCTTGAGCTGCTCCAATCTCAGTTTTTCGAATTTAACCATTGTTTATCACAGTTACACAATCCCACTTCTGACACCAATTGTTACGAAATTGCCCTCTTGACAATTTACTCTGTTACAAAATTGCCCTCCTTACAATTCCTCTAACTCTCTGTACTCGGACTCGTACCACTAGATTGTGTAGTAATCAAACAATCGCCGGTTAAATTAAAATAATTAGCTTTATTTAATTATTGCTATTCACACATTTAATATTAGGCTTAAAGTTTACTTAGTTATTATTTGCACTTTATTTCACAAACCATTAGTCACTTTATTTAATAAGTAATTTCATCACTTTATTTAATAATGAATTTCATCACTTTGCAATATTACAAATACTGCTAATACTGCTGCTTAGATTAAAATGCCTGATGTATACACTTTTACGATCTCTGATCTACTGTCCTCGACTTTGAACAGTCTTGTCGCTTTTATAGTTTTCGAATGGTTGGTGTAGAAACTTCCACGCTATTCTCGTATATTCTAGAAGCTTCTATCCTCTTCGACAGAAGTCGAGAATATTCTTTTTGATATTACCGACAGATGGTTCTTGAATAAGCTTTTATTCGAATAGTTCGCATCTTGACTCACAGGGGGCATTCATTCTCCAAAAATATGCTATCCCGTTTCACTGATATGCAATCACGTTTCAATATGTTAAACTTGAGAAATGTTACTAAACGACGTATTAAAAAACAGAGTCTTGCATTTCAAGAAAATTCGTTCAAAAAAGCTATTGATTACTTACAAAATGCCAAGCAAAAGAAGGAAAAGTTTTCGACCGAAAGAATAGTTGGAATTTCTGAGATATTTGGCTCAGAACATTTATTATTTGTTTCAATTAACGAACTCATTTTTAATAAGAGAATTAAGATACAATGCATGTCTGGATTGATGGTTTTGAAAACAATGGCGCCGCAAGGAGCAATAAAATAGCCACCCAATGTGCGATTTTCTGCTTAAAGGAATGTTTTCATATTTCATCATACTTAACCATTTTATTTCTCAAAAACCATTTTTTGAAGTGAAAATTTTATTGTTTAACTAAATTATTTTCTACATTGTTAATTTGTTAAATTGTTATTTTCTACATTGTCGTTAAGAAATGGATGGTTGAAATTTGACCTGAAAACAGCTGATAGCAATGCCACCCATAAAATAGTACAAGAACTATAATATGCAAAAAAATGTGGCTACGGATGGAATTCGATTTACAAATTTTTAGAAAAGCTGTTGTCGTAATGGCAGGACGGTTTTTTTGGAAAAATTTGATTGCTTGATCAACTTGATATTCAAGCTCATAATTATATTCATACATTTCTAAAATATTTTGAAGAGCTGGAATTTGTGGATAGGAAGAACATTTTTTTTCTAGTTGACATAAAAATTAAATTCCGTACCTTTACGACAAAAGGGACGTAATAATAATCATACCGTAGAGGAATTAAATAACATTTTGCCGGAATTGATGGCCATTAAAATTTTTCAATCGAGCTTTTCCAGTAACTGCGGACAAACACAAGACAAGGCTCTGGGTTCTAAGAATCCAACAACAGCCGAGGACTCTGTGTGTTTGGAACGATAGTAGCCCGGCTCACTTCTACTCTTATTCCAAACTCTCCCACATTCGCCATAGATGAATTATATCGCATAAATTGCATTCAAAAAAATAAAAGGAATGAAATAGCACTAGCAGTTACTGATAATTTCGAACTTTGGCAAAGAAGACTCGCTCATATCTGTGGAGAAAATTTGAAAAATGTAAAAGATGCCTCAACGGGTGTGCAGTCTGGTAGAAAGAACAACAATAAATGCATTACATGCATAAAAGATAAAAAAACGAGCAATTATTTTAAAAATGTTGGTGCTCGAGCTGAACGCTGGGCCTAGTACATTCATACGTAACAGGTTCACTAAATGCGAAATGCGGAGCACGATACGTTTGTGGATGACTGCACGTGAAAATTGTTTGGAATTGTCACTAAACAGAAATCTGATATTTTTAGTAAATATAAAAATTTTAACATTTTGTCGAAAACCAGTAGTGCAGCAGCAAAATAAAGGGCTTCGCACACATAACGGAACTGAGTATGTGAATGAGATATTCATAAAGTACATCGGGAGTTGCTGCATACTGCATCAAAAAACTGCATCTTACACCCCTGAACAAAATGGTGTTGCCGAACGACTGAATCGCACAATTATGGATCGCGTACGGTGCATGTTATTGGACGCTGGCTTAGACGAAATATTTTTGGGCTGAAGCTGGTACGACAGCAGCATATCTACTTGATGAAATTCCGTGTAGGGATAAAGAGAAAGGCCCTTGAGAATTTTGGTCTAATACTTCGTATTTTTTGATGTAAGGCCATAGTAGAAGTTCTTAAAGAGAAGCAAAGTAAGCTAAAACCAAAATCAGTCGAGTGCATTCTTCTATATTGACCAATACGCTTATTATCATGCTGATGGTGATAATATGTTATATATGTCTATCTACGTGGACGATGTATTGGTGTTTGAGAGCGATATACATTTGATTAAAAGGCTGAAAATGAGGTTTCCGTGCATTTTAAGAAGAAGAATATGGGCGAAGCCAGTTCTATATTGGGAATTCGACGTGATTTGAAATATGGTATGACAAAAAATGGACCAGCAGTAACCCTGTAGGATCACCAATGAATGTAAATCAGAAACTTACAGCAGCCATGTCACTCACGAATGAGCTTGAGCAGCAACAAAGGCAAATGTTCTGTACATGCAAGCTGTCGAATTTTTACTCTTCGCAGCGCAGGGTACACGACCTGACATTAATTTCGCAGCTATGTGATCACTCGATTTAGTTTCAATCTAGGGGAGGCACATTGGATAGCAGTTAAGTGAGTGCTGAGTGTCTTAAAGGGTACTTTAAATAAAAATCATGTTTATCGCAGGCAATCTTCTAAAGTTATGGGCTACTGTGATGCAAAGTCGGCTGGCGATTTGGATGAGCGACGCTTAACATCAGGGTACGTGTTTAGTTTTCAAGATGGAGTGAACAAAGCATGTGGACTTAAAGGTAAAATTTATACATGAGAAGCTAGATGATGGAAGTCTGAAAATTGTTTTTATACCAACTGACGAGATGTTGGCAGATATCTTAACAAATTTAGTTCATACACTTAAATTTTCAAGTCTCTCGAATAAATTAGGCCTAGAATAGTACTTGATTTTTTTTACTGGTTACGAAACTGTCCTCCTGAGAATTTATACTAACTCGCAATACTTGAATTCGTACACACTTCATCTTAGGCTTAAAGTTTACTTTAATGCAATTTTGCACTTTATCTAATTATTCATTTAATCACTTTATCACTACTTAATACTGTTACTGTTACTATTGAAATGCATGATATACACACAGCTACGATCACTGTTCAACTGTCACGACTTTAATTGTGTAGTGGCTTATATACCTCTCATGTGTTGAACTAGAATATTCTAGAATATTACCTACACTTTGAAAGAAGTTTCGAGAAGAGTCTAGAGAATGCTTTTACGTATAGATTCTGTGGTGGATTATATATACCTCTCGTATGGTGAACTACAACGAATATAGGATACCCTATAAGTATGCAATCATTTGTGTTTCACTGCCCTCCATTTAATCTTGTTCGTCCCGAACAAGGATAGTACTGCACCCTTTATAAGGAGCTAGTGTCTCCATATTGAAACGTGATAGCTCAGTGAAAAGGGATTGCATACTTTTAGGATCCCATCTGGAGAATGAGTACCCCCTGTGAGTCAAGATGCGAACTATTCGAATAAAAGCTTATTCAAGAACCATCCGTCGGTAATATCAAAAAGAATATTCTCGACTTCTGTCGAAGTGGATAGAAGCTTCTAGAAAATACGAGAATAGCGTAGAATTTTCGACTCCAACCATTCGAAAACTATAAAAGCGACAAGACTGTTCAAAGTCGAAGACAGTAGATCAGAGACCGTAAAAGTGTGTACATCTAGCATTATAATCAAAGCAGCAGTATTTGTAATTGTGCAAAGTGATGAAGTTCATTATTAAATAAAATGATGAAATTACTTATTAAATAAAGTGACTAATGGTTTGTTAAATAAAGTGCAAATAATAACTAAGTAAACTTTAAGCCTAATATTAAATGTGTAAATAACAATAATTAAATAAAGCTAATTATTTTAATTTAACCAGCGATTGTTTGATTACTACACAATCCAGCGGTACGAGTCCGAGTACAGAGAGTTAGAGGAATTGTCAGGAGGGCAATTTTGTAACAGAGTAAATTGTCAAGAGGGCAATTTCGTAACAATTGGTGTCAGAAGTGGGATTGTGTAACTGTGATAAACAATGGTTAAATTTGAAAAACTGAGATTGGAGCAGCTCAAGAAGGAGCTTGAGCGTTTAAATTTGCAAACACAAGGGCTTAAAGCGGAGCTGCAGGTGAGACTAAGAAGCGCTTTAGAGGAGCAGGGTATAGATTCGATGAGCATGAATTCCGATGTGAGGAGCCAACGACACCTCGACACGAAGAAACAACCCCAGAAACTAACACGGGTAACTTTGACATGAGTGCACTTATCTTGGTAATACAGCAGCAGTTACAACAAAATTCTCAAGCCGCCGATGAGAAGATGCAGTTGCGATTACAGCAAAATGCACAAGCTGTCAAAGAGGATGTTAAAGAACAGTTGGAACAGCAGCTACAGAAAAGCGATGACAAGTTGCAGCAGCGGCTAGAGCAGAGTGAAACACGACTTGCTCTATTAGCGGAACAAAACTCACAGCAGATGAAAGAAATGTCTGATATGGTAGACAGGAAGGTTTGTGAAATTGAGACACGGCAGGAATCGTTCGAAAAATCTGTAGAACAAAAATTCATTGCGAACGAGCAAAAGCAGAACGAATTAGAGCAAAGAATTCACCAGCTGATAAAAAGGTACTCGACGATCTCACGAAAGAATGGAGCAAAGACTTATCCACAGAGCAGAGGAAGACTGCCAGCCAACTTTTGGCAAGACATTGGTCAGTATTTGCTGAAAAGGGTAAAAACGAAGGCAGAACAAAGATGGTGAAACACACAATCAACACTGGTGATGCCAAACCCATTCGTCAGGCGTCAAGAAGAGTACCTCTGGCAAGGAGAGAAGAGGTGAATATATTGCTGAAGGAAATGCATCAGAACAACGTCATTGAGCCATCAGCAAGCCCCTGGAGTTCTCCAGTGGTATTAGTCAAGAAGAAGGATGGCTCCACACGTTTCTGTGTAGATTATCGTAAACTAAATGAGGTAACGAAGAAAGATAGTTATCCATTACCTCGAATCGACGATACGTTGGACACACTTTCTGGTTCACACACTTTCTGGTTCTCAACGCTGGATTTACAAAGCGGATATTGGCAAGTGGCAGTAGACGAACAAGACAAGGAAAAGACAGCATTCAGTGCCGGTGATGGACTATGGCAATTTTTGGTGATGCCATTCGGTCTGTGTAATGCTCCAGCTACATTTGAACGCCTAATGGAACATGTGCTAAAGGGTCTCCACTGGAAAACGTGTCTGGTGTACTTAAATGACATCATCGTTATGGGAAAGGACTTCGAGGACCACTTGAAGAATTTGGAAGAAGTATTGATGCGATTAGGAGCTTCAAGGTTAAAGCTGAGCGCAAAGAAATGCTCGTTCTTCAAGAAAGAAGTCAAGTACCTTGGACATAAAGTCAGACCTGAAGGAGTACACACAGATCCAGATCAGATAGACTCAGTAAGGGAGTGGCCACGACCAACTAGTTTGCATGAGCTACGCAGCTTCTTGGGTCTTTGCACCTATTACAGACGCTTTGTTCCAAGATTCGCAGACGTGACTGGTAGTCTGCATGCATTAACGAGGAAAAATTGTCCTTTTGAGTGGAAAAGCGAACAGGAGAAGGCATTCAACAGATTGAAAGAGCTATTGTGTATGGCTCCGATCCTTGCGTATCCAATTCCTGGCGAAAAATTTATTTTGGATACAGATGCAAGTGGCTTCGGGATTGGAGGTGTCCCGTCGCAAGTTATTGATGGACATGAAAGAGTAATTGCCTACTTCAGCAAGATCTTATCAAAGCCAGAGCGAAATTACTGTGTAACACGGAGAGAACTTTTGGCGGTTATGCAGTGCGTGAAGCACTTTAACAAGTACTTGTATGGACAAAAGTTCTTGTTGAGAACGGATCACGCTGCTCTGCGCTGGCTATTACAGTTCAAAAATCCCGAATGTCAGGTTGCGAGATGGATTGAGAGACTCCAAAGCTACGATTTCAGAATAGAACATCGCAGAGGTGGAAACCACGGGAATGCTGATGCACTATCACGACGTCCTTGCAGTATGGAATGTAAGCACTGTTCTAAAGCTGAAGAGAAAGAAGGAGTAGTCGATGTGCGCTTAATGGCTGTTTTACCAGACGATGAATGGACAGCGGAAAAGATAAAAGAAGAACAACGAAATGACCCAGATTTGGCAAAAATCGTATCAAGTAAGAATGAAGGAAAACGGCCTGATTGGAACGAAATCTCGACTGAAAGCCCCATAACTAAAGCATATTGGGCTCAATGGTATAGCTTA
>OV050032.1:125002788-125047788 GCA_920105625.2 Clusia tigrina | reverse complement strand
TAACCGCTTCATTTTCAGTGTGCCAATGTGTGTAGACCAAGTACAGAAAAGCTGTGATTTTTCATCCAATGGAAGCTGATTGTAAGTGTTAGATAGATCAAGCTTTGAGAAGTGTTCCCCTTCTTGAAGTGCTGCGAAAATGTCATCAATTAAGGGTAACGGATATTTGAAATCTGTGAGATGTTTATTTACAGTGACCTTATAATCGCCACAGATTCTGATTTCCCCATTGGGTTTAAAAATTGGAACTAGTGGTGTCCCCCATTCAGAATATTTCACCAAATTTATAACACCCTAATCCTCCATCGAAAACATCTGCAAATTCATTCTTAATTTGCTCAATAATTAACGAATATTCGCAAGAAAAATTGATTGAATTCACTTGTATAAGTTGAAATTTGAATTTCCTCAAAAAATGTCTACCAAATAGAGGAATGTTTTTATTGTCGGTAACTATGAGTTTAACACTTTTTGTTGAACCATTATATTCTACAGATTCATAATATTCGCCAGATTCATAATATACTTGAATTAGATACGTAATTTACAAGATTTTTTTTTTCTTCGACAAATGGATGCTAAGTGTCCCAACTTGCCACAATGATGAAAATTGCTGTCCTTATAACGACAAACATTCCAGCCACAATGAGTACAAGCCTGTACTGATTCTATTGATTTTTCAATACTCGAGTTATGCTGTTTTTGCGAATAGTCATTGTTGCTACCTTTCTTCTTGTTATTGTTGTTGCTGCTTCCGTACTTGTTGCTGCTATTGCGGTCAATTCCGCTGCCATATCTGTTGTTGTTGTTGTTTTTGTTCCGGTTAATATTGCCTTTGTTGCTTTTGATATAATTGACATCTGATTTAGTAGAAGTGATTTTCATCTCTGTGATGAGTGCTTTGCGTAATGCTTCTTCTATGGTTATTTTCTCATCCTCCTCACACAATCGCTCAAATAACTTTTCTCTTATTCCCATAAAGAAACGATCCAAAATGAATGCTGATACATAGGTTTGTTCCAAATTTACTTGAGAGAGCGAGTTTTTTTACCCTTGCATGCCACTCCGACACCGTTTCATTTTCATTTTGAACTGCGGAATGAAATATTTTACGTTCTCGAAACACAATTGTTGGTGGTAATGTGTTTTAAGGAGATCACACAACTCTTTATATGTCTTAGAAACGGGAGTATCCGGACTACATAAGCTATGTAATGCTTCGTATGGTGCTGGTCCAATCGTTTCTAAGAGAGTGACTTTTTTTCGTTCCCTTCCGTGCAGTTTATTTCTGCAAAATGAATTTCTAATTTCTCTTTCCAGAGAAGCCACGACTCATTATTGGGAAGAAACTGTAATATATTATTAGAATGGTATATTCTAACGGTACTATTTTCTAAAGTTTAACTTTGATTTTAACCTTGGTTCATTTTAAGCACGTGTATGAAAATTTCTTTAAAATATTATTTCCAAAATGTATTACTTTAATTTTTTTTTTTTTTGTATTATGAATGTGTTTATTTTTGTACTATACAATTGTCTTTCGACGCGTGATTCCGTTTTATATTCGCTTTTAAACAGTTTAACGTTTTACATATGTATAGCAGAGTTTTGATTTGTAATTACAAATTTCACTTTATGTATTACTGTACTATTTTTGTTGAATGTATTTACATAAAAAAAAAATTTTTAGTCACTTTTTCAATAAATTGTTCTTTCAGTTTTTTTTTTTTTAACTTTTATTTCATTTTTCAAATCGTCGCCAAATGTGCTGTATTGACAGTAACGTAGATGGTCGATAATCACACTCTAGCTTCTTTATTCGTCAACTCTCAATCGTACAATTAATGTGTCTTATAAGGTAAGTAAAATAAAGTTTGGTGTACATGTAAAAGGTGAGTATGTATGATAATTATAATATGGTGAGTATTTAATATATTAATGTAAATGAGAAGACGTTAGGTTTAAATTCACAATAGCTAACAATAACTTCAGACCAACTATATTGGAGAGGATTTGGCTTCTTGGAGCATTTAGCTTCAACTACCAATAATCACAATGCAATAAAAACTTTTCTGTGTCTTATGTGAAAATTTGTGTCTTTTGTGAGAATGTTACCATGGCTACCGTGGGAAAATGTTACATTTTCTACCTTCTCTTCAGCGACAGGTGGACCAATGTTACACTCTGATTGAACTGATCATATTAATGCAATGGCACTTTATATACGTACGGTAGACAGAGATCACCACTGTTTTTATAAATTAAATTGAATTCATTAATTGAATTTATCATGAGTAATGAGTAGCGTTAAGTTCTGGTTTTCAATATTTTCCATATTTTGGAACGCTTGCTTTTACTTTTCTCCTATTTTTTTAAAATATGTATTTGACACAAAACATCAGAACAGTGTTTAGGGCAACATTGAAAGAGTGTTACTCCCTCGCATGGTAACATGTTTATGTAGAAAATAAAATGCTATAAGAATGTGCATATCCGGCGTAAGCCATTGAGTGATATTTTCTTTTCTACACAGCCCAAGGAAATGCCCAGCGCCTTGACATTAGCTCTCGATTTGGAGGCAATGCCAATATTTCTCCTTCCAGCAGCACGGAAGATTCCCAGGTTAAATGCAATGGTGGAAGATCAGTTGCACCACAGCAATATAAGCAGGCTCACATACAGCCTCAAAAAAAGCCAACCCCTATGAATGTTGACCCTTCCATTTCACATTCCATGGACATTTTTCATCAAAATTGCAGGACCGCGCTAGAGTTCCAGAAGTTGTCAGACATAAAAAAACCCATAATCAAAGGCATATTTCCACAATAACCAACAAAAGCAGTAAAGAGAAACTGTTAAAAAATACTCACATGGTTGCACTCTGATTTACGTAAGTGCAAAAAATTCTTGCGGACATACATACAACTATTGACATTACGAAATGACATTACGTCCCTTCCAAGTAAAATATTGCTGACGCATTAGTAAAATAGAAAGAGGTAATTGATTTCGACCTATAAACTTTATAGTCTTCCGATTCAGATACATTTGGAGAAATGGCCCAAGCACAAGTTACCACGGCACGAAAATTGTACTCGGAATGCGATTCAAATTTTCTAATAAAATTTGCAGTTCAAATTGAAGTGAAGCCAATTATCGACGTACCTCGATTTTCCGAGTGGAACGTCTTGACAAAAGTTTAGAGTACGTGAAATGCTTCATCGACAAATGCTAAATACGGCGGCATTGACAATAAAACATATGGATGGCAGTTGATGGTGGTTTTTTCTGTCCAAAAAATATACAAACAGACACAAAGAAATACATTAAATATAATATTGATCTTAGCGCAGTTTCTTCCTCCTTCGGCTATCAAACTTCAAATCAGAAAACTAAATTTAGTTTTGTTCCGCGCAATACCTAGCGGCTTATAGACACCGTTTTGGTCAGTCAATTTCCAATACATGGAACCCACAAGAAATGTACACGAAGGAGAAACAAAATCGCAATAAGATTTTACACTAACAATTCAAATACTACAATGATTCTTAAATATTTTTCCACTGTGAAACTTAAAAGTATTACTGAACTGCGAGCGGGCAGTGGGCCTAACTATTAACACCCCCGCCCACGTGAATCGACCACGATTCACTTATTTCACGCCCAGTACAGCTAACCTCGATGTTGCTCTTGTAGCGAGTCCTTTACCAGTACGCACATCTACACGTCGTACGACACCGTCACTTCCACGGTAGACTTTTAACACCTTTCCTCGACGCCATTGATTTCTAGGGACATTAGGATCGCAGATGAATACCAAATCGCCTTCCATCGGAGAAGTGGTTTTAACACACCACTTCACCCGGGGCGTCAGTGTTGGTAAATATTCTGTCACCCATCGCTTCCAAAAGAGTGTAGTGTAGATCGCCTCCTCGAGGTGCACTCTGGATAGCGCCAAATTGTCTATATTGGACTTGCTCCCAATTAGCACTAGTCTGGCTCTGAGCACTCGCACCCATAAGGACTTGTGCCAACCATCGCATGGCCTCCCTGCATCTGCATAGATAACCATGGGATCAATAAGGTGACTACACATTCGTACTGAGATAGCGGCTTTGAGTGGGGACCCTTTTTGCATGGACGCATATCCAATTTCCAACAAAAAATCCGCGGGCAACCCGCAAGGGGAGCCAAAAACAACAACAACAACGAGCAAAAAACAGCCTTAAGGTCACCAACAGCTTCGTCTTGGACTTTTGTCGCCAGACCAAGGATGCCTTCGGGTGTTACGGCCAAAAGGCCAGCCTCGTTCCCAGCCACAAGTGCATCCTCCCATGGTTGTAAAAACCCTGCTTCGGGCCATCCCAGTACCAGGGCAGCTAAGTCGGGTGCTAGGGTCGTCCCTTCGTCCCTTCCTCGGGCTGGTACAGGGAGAGCTCCGGCAAATAAGCCGACCTCCTCCAGCACGGGCCCCAGCACCGATCTCCCTTCAGGTGCTCACAAGCATGTGAATGCGTCTACTCGGGCGTACAGAACCCGGAGGTCCGCCTTCAAGATTCTGCTCAGGTTAGAATCTGCCGACCCTGCTTCACTGTCCGACAGAGACAAGGGTGCGCTGGAATGGGCTCACCGAAATGTTGGTGCTCCTCGCCGGACGAAATTCTGGAGTTGCTTCGCCTTAGCAACTACGACCTCCCCACGGATGATTGGAAGGTCGCTAAGATAGGCGAGCCCAAAGGCAACTCCCGCGAGATCCTCATTATTCTCAATGAGGAATCTCTCGCTCCTATTAATGACAAAAAGGGAGAGATCAACTATGGCTTTAGTTCGATCTCACTCAAGGTCTATAGGAGCGACAATCAGGGAGCAAACAAGCCCCCCACACAGAATCTCAACTTCGATGATGGGGAGAGTTACGCTTCGGCCTCAGAATCGGTTGGCAGCTTCTGCGGACGTCCGGTAGTGAATACCGACGCCGTTGGGGTTTCTCCTCTGTCTGATGAGGAGGACGCCAACGTAACGATGATGACCACCTCCGTGAATGGTGAGGGTATTACAGATTAACATTCACCATTCAATAGCTGCCTCGGCAGCCCTGATCCACCACCTGACTCAAAAATGGGAATTCGCGGATTCAACATCAGCGGATACGGCATAGTATTCGTGCAGGATCTAGGTAAACCCAGAGCCTGTATTGTTATTAAAAACAATATTAACCCTCTTCTTCTTCACAGGTTCAGCGACAAGGACAATGTAGTCATGGTAATTTCAACCAACACAATGGCTACATGGATCGTCAGCAGCTACATGGCGCACGACCACGGACAATCGCCGCCTCCGGACACTTTAAAGCTGCTGGTCACGGAGGCGAACAGGAAGCGAGTCCCGGTCTTCATCGGGGCCGATGCCAATCCCATTACGAGGTGTGGGGCAGCACGGACACCAACGAGCGGGGTGAGTCACTTTTTGATTTTATTCTTGCCCATGACCTAGTTATTGCTAACAGGGGAAGCGAGCCAACCTTCATTAAATCCAATAGAAGGGAGGTTCTCGATCTCACTCTTAGCAACAATTGCTCGTCTCATCTTCTTCCGAGCTGACGCGTTTCGCAGGAATGCTCCTTCTCGGATGACTGTTATATATGCTTGAAGATTGGGATCTTGGATCCCTTAGATTCTGCAGAGTCTAAAACGCATACTAACAGAAAAAGAACTGACTGGAAAAAGTTCCAGGCCACTATGGAGTCGGGTCTGCAGTCGACTCCTCCCACTATCAATAATCACCTCGATAAAGATCGAGCGAATGAAGCAATTATAGCACTGTTTAACTCTGCTGCCAAATCAGCCTGCAACTCCCCGAAGCCAAGAGGCAAACCAAAACCCCCTTGGTGGAATTCGGAAATTGCTGAGATACGTAAAGAATGCCGTAAGCTCTTCAACAGAGCCAAAGCTACCAATGACTGGCTCCCTTTCAAGGTTAAACAAAGGGAACTCAAGTATACTGTGAGGAGATCCAAAAGAGCGTCTTGGCGAGACTTCTGTGGCAGCATAGAAAGGTCGTCCGAGACAAACAGACTCCGGAGGATCCTCAATACCACTCCTCGGGCTCTTGAATGTATTCAGAGATCGGATGGTCAATGGACTGACTCTGATGCCCTACTAGATGCCCTACTAGAAACACACTTTCCGGGGAATTAAATCTTTGTGGATTGCAGGTCTCTTGACACCAACCACTCTTTAAGTCACTCAACCCAGTTTCAAATGACCCACGCTCATATTCAGTGGGCCATCAACAGCTTTACGCCTTTTAAATCACCCGGGCCTGATGGCATCATTCCCGCGGATATCGAGCACACTGCAAGTGCGGTTGCGCCTTGGCTTCTGCATATTTATAATGCATGCCTCAGATGGTCGTACATTCCCAAAAGCTGGAGGGAAGCTCGTGTAGTATTCATCCCTAAAGCCGGAAAGGCGAACCATACCAAGCCTATAGACCAATTAGTCTGTCCTCCTCTCTTTTGAAAACGCTGGAAAGGGTCCTTGATATACAAATCAGGAGCTCTATTAATTCCACGCTCCTATCCAAATCACAACATGCCTATACTAAAGGCAAGTCTGTGGAAACAGCGCTGCACGCGCTCATTGAGCAAATAGAGAACTCTCTTGTCAATAAAGAATATACTCTTGCAGTATTTCTCGACATAGAAGGGGCATTCAACAATATATGTCCCTCCGCCAAAATTAATTCCCTGGCAAACCTAAACCTTGATCCCAGTCTGGTTAGGTCCATCGGACAGCTACTGAAAACACGCGTCATCAGCTCCTCAATAGGAAATGTGCATGCTAAAATGACTGTCAAAAGAGGTACCCCACAAGGCGGTGTGCTCTCACCCCTCATCTGGAATCTGACGTTGAACACACTACTAATGAAATTAGATCAGACCGGCTGTAACACTATAGCTTATGCGGATGACATTGCTATCTCTGTTTCCGGCAAATATCTTTCAACACTTTCAGAAAAGCTAATCTACTCTCTTAGCATTCTGTCTCAATGGTGTCATGAAGTTGGTCTTCACGTCAACCCTTCCAAAACTTAGGCTATGCTTTTCACCAGGAACCATATAATACCAAGCTTTGTCCTATCCAAACTAAATGGGACTTAGCTTAGCCTAAGCAATATCGTCAAGTACCTAGGTCTAGTCCTCGACCCTAAGCTCCACTGGAAAGCAAATTTAGCGGAGAGAGTACGGAAAGCCGCGTGTGCTCTATACTGTTGCAAGAGATCCCTTGGAGCAAAACGGGGCGTCCAGCCTCAAGTCATGTCCTGGGTCTATGCGGCGGTGGTTTTAGCCATACTTTCTCTATGGCGCTGTCTTCTGGTGGCCCGCAACTGGCAAGGTGGTGAATCTGAAACCTCTTGACAAGGTCAGAAGAACAGCAGCGATTCTGATAACAGGGGCTCTGCGTACCACCTCTACAAAAGCTCTATTTGCAATCCTACATTGGTTGCCCACTAAGCTTCTGGTCAGGCAACAAGCAAAATCCTCGGCTACCAGACTTAATACTATATATCGCTGGACTAGGCTAAACCTGGGCCATGCCAATATTCTACTGCAGGATATGCCCGTATCGGCTCTACACCTAATCTAAACCACGGGTTCAACACCCACATTCCTAGTAGGGAGGAATGGTCCAATAAATTAGTGGTCACTGATAGTTATACTGACATATACACGGATAGCTGCAAACTGGACAATAGGGTCGACTGCGGCATTTTCTCCAGCAAAGTTGGAAATAAGCTCTTCTCTCGTCTCTCTAACCATTGCAGCGTCTTTCAGGCAGAAGTAATGGCTTTATTTCAAGCGAGTAAGTGGCTTATTCACAACGATGTATTCGATGTGATCATTCGCATATTCACGGACAGTCAGGTGGCAAACAAGTCCCTAACTGGTGTATTCACTACATCTAAGCATGTACTTGACTGCCGCTCCTCCCTAAACGTCGTCTCGGGTAACTCAAAAGTTCATATATGCTGGGTGCCTGGACATAGCGACATCTTGGGAAACTGCGAGGCCGATGAATTGGCCAAAATAGGTACGATGCTCCCTGACATCTCTCCCTCTTTCATTATAGGTGTCCCACTAGCCACGGTCAAATGGGCCATAAAACATTAGTACCTTGAGGCATCCAAAAGAGCCTGGGTAAATGAACATACCTGTAGGGTTATCAGACAAACCTGGAGCACTATGGACACAAGGCGTACTAGTCAGCTGCTTAATGTTAGCAGGAACTCCATCAGCACTACAATAAATGTGCTCGCGGGACACTGCCTGATTAGAAAGCATGCTGAAAGAATAGCACTGCGCCATAACGACTTCTGTCGCAGCTGCGGCTCTGAGGAGGAGGAAGAGACAGTACTTCATCTCATGTGTCAGTGCCCAGCTCTAGCCAGGCGAAGATTAAAATTCCTAGGCTCACCATTCTTCACTACCTTAACCGAACTATCTTCCATAAACATTCAGGACATAGCCAGGCTCATTTCGGAATCACTGTGGTTCCTAAAATTCTAGACGGGGGAGTCGCGTCGTCTTAGTGTGGTATCACAATGAGCCATTACATGTGCTTAAGTGTGCTTTTGCGTGGAAGGCTGCCACTCCTACCTACCTACCTACCATCGCTTCCAAAACCTGCCCCTTAAGTTTCGCGCAATTCGTCACTGCTTCCGTAATACACATTCACATATATTGTGCACACCTGGCTTTTGTTGCGTGTTTGCCGATCCAAGCAGGAAATGATTCGGTGTAAGCGGCTCTTCTTCTTCAACCGTAATAGCCAGGTGCGTGAGTGGCCTAGAGTTGACTACATTTTCGGCTTTAATCAGGAGACATTGGAGTGTATGCTCTCGAGGCACGGTTTCTTTGGGTGTATGACGTAGAAGCCTCTTTACGCACAGGCACCACTTGCAGATGGTTTCAAAGGGCAGTTGAAAAGTCATTCCACTCCCTTCGCCGTCATCTCATTTAATACGCGATCAGTATCAAAAACCTCAGAGAATCGCGTCACTTCTCCGTTGGCTCCCACAAAATACGTCGCGTTGTCGTTTCGAATCCGCATTGGCACTCCAAGGCGATTTACGAAGTTTCTTATGCACAAAGTACATGCATCTGCTGACGAATTATGAGCCACCTTCAAATGGATAGCTCAAACCGTAAGGCAGGTGAATAAGGCTACTCAACGTTTTTGGTGCGTCGTCTGATTGTGACCATTACCGGGCCGAAATAATCAAGGTCTGTAAATGTGAAGGGCCAGACAAATGGCGTTAGTCTATCCTTAGGTAGCGGACCCATCATTGGCTCATTAGCTGTGGACCTAATAAACTAGCATGTCTTATAGTGCGCGATAACGTTGCGCAAGCTACGGCGAATTTGAGGCACCCAGAATTTTCGACGATTTTCACATAAGGTCGCTCCAACGTTGTGATGCTTCATCAGGCAGTGGTATCGTTTGACGACCAACAATGTGAGCGGATGGCACGGTGGCAGTATAATAGGTCTCTCATAGTCGTACGGCAGCAACAGTCCATTTTCGTCTAGATATGGACATAGGCTGTACATCTAACTCTTCACTGGCACTCTCTTACCATTTCGAATTAGCTCTCGCTCCAACGAATACGTTTCAGACTGAGCCAATCGCCATAGCGAGTGCTCTGCGGCATCCAATTCAGAAGCTTTTAGACCTGTTTGCAAACGTTGCTCAACAGGTTTGCGGCATTGAGCTATGTATCGGAGAACACAGGCGATTGCTTGAGTCAGTCTAAGAAATGAGGAGAAAAGATAAACTCAACAAAATGCTGACTCCCCACCGTCAATGTGTATTTTGGCCGTAGTTCCTCGTCCGCATCACCCTGATAATTTCCGTTATAATCTGGCCATGTGTTTTCCTTTCCTCGTAGGAAAGTAGGACCCTGCAACCATCTGGATGAAATGCCAGAGTCGATTTTATTATTCGATGAAGCCACACCATCTGATGCATTATCCTCAGTAGGGAGTCCCTACTAGGGACCCACCTCCAGTCGGACACTTCTGACTCTGCCAAAATTTCAGCTGCCGGTGAGCAACAAATGGTTTATAGCGACAATGTTGCGAAGCAATCAATTTCAGAACGGTTGCAGAGTCGCTCCATAGTCTACGTCGAGCTATAACAATGGAGCACCCATCGACGATCATTTTCATAAGTCGCACACTTAACACGGCAGCTTGTAGTTCCAGGCGAGGAATTGTCAGATGCTTTAGTGGCGCACCCTACGTCTTAGCGCATACAAAGTGAACTCCCACATCACCTTTGGAATATACACTCTCCAATAGGCTACGACGGCAATCCACGAAAAGATGAAGCTCTGCTTCGCTCATGGCTGATAATATCTTTTCGTTGGGTATCTCGTACCAGCAACAACATATGCATTAATTCCATGAAATTTAAGTTGAAATTCGAAGTGTCGCTCGTCGGATTCCAATGCATGCCGCGGATAATTTCAGTAAAAAGGACTCTATTTCCTTGGTTTGTGGCAGTAGGCTCAGCATTTATTGCATTAAGAACTTCAGACGAGTTGGAAGTGAAATTACGCAGCTCGAATCCTGCGTTTTTGTGGATCTCTCGTACTTTTTCTGTCAAACGTATCGCTTCGGTGTCAGTATTGAAGCTATCAACAAAGTCGTCGACGTAGTGATGCTGCTATATGGCCTCTATAGCGCGTCGGTCATAATTACTGTGGGCTAAAGCATTTGTGTTTTTTACATATTCCGCTGCACAAGAAGAGCATGCTGAACCAAATATAATCCGCAACATTTCGTATACATCGCCGTCACGTATCTCAATTGCGCCACAGAAACCTCTGAGCATGTCTGTCCTCCGGTTGAGTCAGCCCTTGGTGAAACATTTGCTTTATGTCTCCACAAACTGCAATTGCCCTTTCACGGAAGTTAAAAAATACTGTTGTCATCGGTTGATACTCTTGTGACTTTAGCACCTATGAATTCAAACAAATTCCAATTGACTCAGCTGCGCCATCAAATACGAGACGAAGTTTTCTCGGTTTGTTCGCATTTGTAACGGCGAATTGCGGCAAGTGCCAAGTTTTAGTCGAAACGATTGTTGCTTCTCGCTCGGTTAGCTTACGCGCATAACCTTTCTGAACATAACTTTCTATTATGTGATTGTAGGCAATAGTGAAATTCTTATCTCGACTCATTTTTCACTCAATACCAGTCAATCTCCTCATGGCCATCGGATAACTCTCTGGCATCTTCACATCATCGCGCTTCCATAAGTAACTCGTTTTAAATCCGTCGCCCACCTTTTATGTGGTTGCTTTTAACACTTCATTAACCGTTGGTTATTCTCCAAGTTGCTGTAATTATAGGCGTTAGTTTTTTTTTTTTTTATATTTCATCTATTTATTTATTGTATCTTCTAAGCTTAGACTAACAATAAGTAAGCATATCTTACAAACTAAATAATTAATATTAATACACCTTGCCAATGCTTAGTGCTTTTTAGTAATCACAATGTTATATGTTAGTTACTGTAATAAATGTTATATTAGTGTTTGTACATGATTAAGGTGTCGATGTTAGTTGTGCTGGTGATTTCGTACGTTTTAGGCGACTTGGAACCCTATTACATGCTAGTATCCTAGTTAGATGATTTGGGTGCTCTTTGATTTTTTGCGCATATTTTAAGCTGGCGTCAAAGATTTCCTTTTTTACGAGCGGAATGTTCAGATCTTTGTGAATGTTTGTATTCTTTATAAACCAAGGAGCCCCAGTAATGGTTCTTAGAATTTTGGACTGCGCTCTTTGAATCAGTTCTATGTTAGAGTTGCTTGCGCCGCCCCACAACTGGCTACCGTAAGTCCAAATTGGTTTTATGATGGCTTTGTACAGCAGTGTTTTATATTCTAGGCTCAACCTGGAATTTTGTGCATGAGCCAGTATAGGCTATTTGCTTTCAAAGTCATTTGTTTTTTTTTTGGCTTCGATGTGGCGCTTCCATGTCAAACGTGAGTCAGGATGAATTCCTAGGTACTTCACCTCCTTTGCTTGAGGAATAGGAACATTGTTGAGTTTTATCGCTGGACATGTACCTTTTTTTATAGTAAAGGTAATATGCGTACTTTTCGATTCATTAACGTTTATTCGCCAGTCAGCCAACCAATTTGTTATTAGGACCAGATGATCTTCTAAGTCACGGGATGCGATTTTGGAGTTCGGATGAATGCTAAGGATAGCTGTATCGTCTGCGAAAGTTGCTGTTGTTAAGTATTTATTGGTAGGCAGATCTGAGGTAAATAGTAGATATAACACCGGACCTAGCACGCTTCCTTGTGGTACACCAGCTTTGATGTCAAAGCATTTAGAGTAAGCATTATTAGATAGGCGTTAGTGAATTGTATATATCAAGTAAAAAATATAGGCCAATCTTCAGAATTCCCATTAAATTCAGGCAAGTCTTGAAGTTTGCGCGGCAAGGACACTGCCGACGTATATACATTGCTCAAGGCTGCCTCCGATACGGCATAATTGTTCGTACGTTGATTTCTTATATTTGCATTGTTACACTGATAAAATGGGCCTAATTGCCTTTCACTCACTCTGTTATATGGCATACTGTTCCTTGTTTCCCCTATGGTTGCCGTCGCTGCAACCGAATTTAACGGGCGGCATTAGAAGAGACAGCGGCAGTCTCGCTATTGATAATTCGTACTTTATATTCCTGTTGTTTCGTACTTACGTAGTTAATCTGTTGTTGCAGTTGACTCATTTGCGCTTGCATTGCCTGGAAGATACAAATAATAATCGATGACTCTGTGGCACCCTCATTCAGCACCAACGTTGCTGGGTTTGACTCCGTTAAGGCACTGATGGAGGCGGCTGTTGCTGGCTGCGCTCTAGCATAATGCAGCTTGGCACTGGTAGCTGGCTGCGCTGCAGAATTGTCCATGCTGGCACTGGTATGTTTGGCAGGCTGTGTTGGTGCAATATGGGCTGCGGCACTGGTAACTATCGCTGGCACGGCTTCTGTTGCGGCACTGGCGATGTGTACTGTTGAGGCGGCTGATTCTCCTGACTGGAGACGTGGGCTCTTTCTTAGGGGAGTGCGTTTCATACGCTTACAAGAAATATGACAAATTATCAAACAGAAACGTACACAGTTAGCGACACAAGTTGAATACACAAACAACAAAAGCTAGCACACAATTTCAACACATAGGCGGCAACTGTCGCAAAGTGAGAAATAAAAATGTTGAAGTGTAAAAGGAGAGTGCAAAGTTAACGCAACATGAAAAATCTGGACAATAAAACATATGGATGGCAGTTGATGGTGGTTTTTTCCGTCTAAAAAATATACAAACAGTTACAAAGAAATACAGTAAATATAATATTGCTCTAACCGCAGTTTCTTCCTCCTTCGGCTATCAAACTTCAAATCAGAAAGCTAAATTTAGTTTTGTTCCGCGCAATACCTAGCGGCTTATTGACACCGTTTTGATCAATCAATTTCTAATACATGGAACCCGTAAGAAATGTACACGAAGGAGAAACAAAACCTCAATAAGATTTTACACTAACAATTCAAATACTACAATGAATGACACTTAAATAATTTCCCACTTCGAGCACACAGTGAAACTTAAAAGTGTTACTCCACTGCCAGCAGGCAGTGGGCCTAACTACACTACAAATATTTTTACAAAATAAAATTTTTTTCATGTACATTTGATGAGAGGTGACTTTTCTTATGTATTTTCATCTGCTGAATTCGAAAATCAAGGTTAAATTTTTTTTTCATGGTGTAGTTTTTGAGATATTGTAATTTTTATATTTTTTCGACCTTTTTTCACGTGACAAATCATATCTCGAGCAAGAAATGTCCGATTGGGTCCAACTAGTAGAAAATCGACCGAAGAAAATGGTACCCAATGCAAGGTATTGAGATGACGAACAAACATATATAATCGGATCTTTGATTGGTAAAGCGGTTCAAAATATATCGATGAAAATAGGACACATTTTCAAAAAAATAATATTTTACAGTGATTCTGTGCCGGCGGAAAAGTACAAATCGTTGAAAAAAACGTCTTGTTTCTCTTCATGTACATAAAGATGATACTTTGACGTAAGAACTAAGACCAACTAGAAGAAAATCGACCGAAAAATGACAAAGTTATAAGCAATTGAGTGAATAAATCCAAATCCCAAATCGGTGAATCTACGTCTATTTTGTTGGAGGACAAAATTGTCACACAAGTAACAGAAATTATTTGGATTGTTTACGCACTTAAATTCTCGTTTTCTTTTAGGCATTTTGGAAAATATGGCAATTTTGTCCTCCAACAAAATAGACGTAGATTCACCGATTTGGGATTTGGATTTATTCACTCAATTGCTTATAGCTTTGTCATTTTTCGGTCGATTTTCTTCTAGTTGGACTGAATCGGACATTTCTAGCTCGAGATATGATTTGTCACGTGAAAAAAGGTCGAAAAAATACAAATATTACAATATCTCAAAAACTATTCCATGAAAAAAAATTTAACCTTGGTTTTCGAATTCAGCAGATGAAAATACATAAGAAAAGTCACCTCTCATCAAATGTACATTTTCGGTGTAAACTAGTGCTATTAACAGGTAATATGTATTAGAAAAAGTAATATAACCGTTATCTGCTGTGAAACATGTATTTATTGTGGAATCAAAACATTTTATTTTGTGTAGTTATAGAACATATAAGTCAACGTATTAAATTAACCGGAAACACTATTTTTATAACTTAAAAAAAAACGAATAGAAAAACCTAATTTCAGTAGGCTATACAGCATTGCTTAAAATACAAATTAAATTTAATAAATAATATAAACGCAAATATGTAATATTAGTGAACTTTGATTGATTACAGGCAAAAAGTTGTTCCAAATTTTATGAATATTCATAAGTTTTTAATTTCATGCAACTTTCGAGGCTTTCGTCATTAAGCGAGCTTCTTAATTTGTTGTTTTTAATAATTGTCATATTTGAAAATAATTGTTCACAGTAGTAAGTAGATCCGAAAATTGTCAAGATGCTAAATGCATATGGGCTTTTTCGCCAAAACGTCAACCAGGAATGAAAATGCAGAATAACCATAAATTCTTTTTTATCATGCGTAAGTTGGGTTGAAATATTCGAACTTAACTCCGCAAATTAATTTAGAAGTTAACATAATTGTAGACTTATAAAAAAACAGTTTCAAGTTTGACGTCTCTATGACTGACCAGAAGCAAGTGATGTGAGGTTATTTTCAATTTGCTTTTTTCCAAACAACAAAATTAAAAATATTGTTACTATACCATTAAATTAATGCTACAAGAAGAACATCTTACAAAAATATGCAGAAAGAGACAAGAGAGCGCAAATAACTGCTAATTGTCAACTTTCTTTTTGCACTATTTCATTGTCGCGTACGATATGCAAAAACAACAGTTCTTCTTCTTATTTATGTATAAGCGATCAGAAGTGGCTGAAAAAAATTTTCTAAACCGACAAGTGCATGAGCTAAAAGAATTTATAAAAATATAATATAATTTCAATATATTAAGAAATTTGCCGCCTCAAAAAGTTTGTCGCGTACGTTATTGTAAGTACCAAAACATCAAGCAAAATATTAAAGTTAATAATAATGATAATTTAAATTTTCAACATAGATGGCTAAAAGCGCTCATGAAAGAACAAAGGGGTGGAGGGAAGAACTTAAGAAGGATGAAGAGAAATTGAAAGCATACAGAAAGAAGGAAGCTGAGAGGCTTCGTACAATATGGAAAAAAGGCAGATTTGGCGAAAAAAACAAAAAATATCTTTATGAAAAAAGAATGAAAGATCGCATTCGACAACAAAAATTAAGAGAAAAAACCACTTATGGTTCTTCATCATACAATTGTAAACAAACACTGGGGAAGGCAGTAAAGAAGGTAGAAAGTGTGTTGCCGACCAAAATTGAAAAGAAGGTCGAAGTAATTAAAGTATTGCATAAAAAATACGTAGAATCTACCATTTTTGAACCAATGCAGGAACAAGAAGACAAAAGAATTCAAGTGGTAAAAAACTTTTATTTACAAGATGGAATTAGTGTACAGGCGCCCGGTCGAAAGGAAATATATAAAAGCGAGGTGACTACAGAATGTGTGGGAAAAACTTTATTTTGTGAGAACCGGCCAAGCTATGTACAACTTATAAACAAAACGCCCCACAATATGTGCGTATGCAAGTATCACGCAAACTTGCAGTTTCTATTGGAGAGGTGCAGAAAAGCGATTCCAACATTTCCAAAAACATTTGACTCTTTTCTACAAGTGGTTTCTTGTAATCCAGCGCAAGAAAACTGTATAACTAGCGATTGCGAAAACTGTGTGCGGGCTGTTGTATTTGATTTAGTACCTCTTCATTATCTTTCTAAACTGGAAGAGGATGTGAAATGGAAATATTGGAGGAAAGTTGACCACCGGCTTATATTAAGTTACACTATTGCTCCATTAGAAGATCTGCTACATGAAATTGAAACTCAACTGCCACATTTTAAGCTGCACACTTTTGTAAAACAAAGTCAACAGCGATATTTTGAAGAAAAAAAAAATTTAACGTCTGAAGAACTCGTTTTACAAATCGATTTCGCTGAAAACTATCGACTACTTTTTCAAAATGAGATACAGGATGCCCATTTCACTTATCGGCAAGTCACTCTTTTCACGTGTGTTGCGTGGCTTCGTGGCGAAACAAAATCATTTGCAATAATGAGCGATTCTTTAAACCACAACAAATTTGATGTTTATTGTTTCCTTGCCAAAATTGTGCAGCAAATAAGAAAGGAGCACCAACAAATTTCTACGATATTCCTATTTTCCGATGGTAGCAGCGGTCAGTTTAAAAACAAATACATCCTGACAAGCATTCCGCATTTTTTAAAACAATTCGGATGTAAACATTTGGAATGGAGTTTTTTCGCAACGTCCCATGGGAAAGGTGCACTGGATGGTATAGGTGCAGTGGTTAAAAAAAAGGTTTGGCAATTAGTAAAAGCGAAAAATTTAATTCTGCAAGATGCTGTTTCATTTTATGAATGCGCTCGTAAACACATTGAAGGAGTTAATTTGTTGTATATATGTATCTACAAAAGCCATTGAAGATTTTTCTACAGACATGGCCTTTAAATGGAAATCAGTTGTTTGTATCCCACAAATCCAAAAACATCACTGGTTTGGTTATGTCGACATTAATCATTTAAATGTTGCAAGATTGGCTTATTCTCCTAGGAAAGAGATTAGGTTTTAGTTAAGTTTTATAATTAAAATAAATTACTTCTTTTTTCTTTGATTTTGTACTTAGCACCTAGTTTAATGAATAATTTTTTATTTTTTTTTTAAATAAATAGTACATCTTAAAATAATTTACTTTGTATACTTTAAGTTTATGATTAGAAGCAAAGTCTGTCGCGTACGTTATGTCGCGTACGTTATAAATATATAATTTTTTTTTTTAAATAACCAGACATTTTTTATATCAAAATATAGTTGAATAGTAAAGGTCCATTATTCAGCTATATGTCAGAACTTTTGCAGAAATAAAACTGACCATAATTCGCAGATTTTTGTCAATTTGCACTTGCGCTTTTAATCCACTTCTGTTTTTTGTCGCGTACGTTATCATCTTACTTTGCCTTAGGGCTTTGCCATTAAGGGCTTCAGCGTTGTGAACTCTTTTTTCTAGTTAAGAGCTCTCTTAGTACAAAGTAGAAATCTTAATTGTTTGGTTGTCAACTCTCATCTTGTTATATTTATTTAACTTTATGTGCGTACGAATGTCGCGTACGCCTCTGCGGAAATACCCATATGTATTCACTTGATCATAAAAATCAGGAAGACAGTTTAATGTTTCAAATATAATTTCTCCCTCCTTCCTCCATTTTGAAATGCTCATTCACAGTATGACAGCCAATTTTCCTTTTTCTCTAGCTAAATTTTTTAGTTCTGAATGTAAATTTATGAACTTTTTTGTCCATAGATCTTTTTTTTACCAATCTAACAACTGTAACTCAAATTGAGCTCTATAAATAGTTGGAAACGGTGTAAAATTCAACTCGCACACCATCGCCACTAGTGACTTTGTTTAAATGATAGAGTAGGTTTTTCAGATCTAATATCTTTAAAACGAGTGCTAGAAGATTTTTGCATTTTTGCAATGGCTGTGCCAAAAATGGACTGTTAATATTACAATCTGAATTGTTTCTGTAATCTCATATTATTTCAAAATGTAATAACTGTCCATTCTCCATGTCTTGAACAAGTAATGTTAATTGTTGTTCAAACGAAAGTATCGCTTCTAAAAGGGTGTGTACAATATTACCTCACCCTTGTAAATTTTTATTCAAGTTATTTAAATGTATTTAAGTGTTGTTCAAATAAGAACAGTGAAACAGAACTTGAAAAATAACCAATAAAAGAATATGCTCTTAAACCACCACCAATATATGTGAAAAATGTGCAATGTATATATATTTTAACAAAAGTCCTAAGCTCAATCCCCAAATGCACTTATGTTATGAAAGCACTGAACAATACTGAACCTGCTAGATCAAATCACTATATGGAAATAATAAAATTGCTAAACGAAAAAGATACTCAATAACATACGTACAAACCAAAAGAACTAAAAGTTTTAAAGTAATTTTAAGGAATATGCATTATTCTACAGATGTAAACGATATCAAGAATGGATTAGCTGAGTTAGGGCATGAAGTCATAAATATACACAACATTCTACAAAACGGCACTAAAAAACCACTATCCTTATTCTCAATGGAGATAAAAACTAATAAAAACAATCAAAACATATACTCCATAACTCATCTACTGCACTGCAAAATAACATTTGCAACACCACATCAGAAAAAATTGCTGCCGAAATACACAAATTGTCAAAAACATGGCCATACTAAAAATTTTTGTACCAAGAACCCAGTGTGTAAAATGTGCTGGCAGTCACAAAACTATAAGCTGCACAAAACTCCAAAACAGTAATAATATTAAATGCGCATTATGTGAAGAAAACCATACCGACAGTTACAAAGGCTGTATGGTGTATAAATCTCTAAAAATTAAACGTTTCCTCACTCTAAGGGAAAAAGAAACTCCGCCAATCACAAACGATCAACAGCAAGTACAACCACAGCAAAACTCTAACAGCCTACCCGCAAAAAATAATTATACAAACCCAAACCTAAATTATGCTTAAGCAACAGCCTATAAAAATGTATCAGATATTGATCTAATCGCACAAAACAAGGACGATGATTTCGCTGAACTTAAAGACATGATGAAACAACTAATATCACAAATGACTAACATGACGAGCATTATTACTTTACTAGTAACTAAATTAAATGAACAAAAATAGCTTAAAAATTGTTCTGTGGAACGAGAACGGACTAAGCCAACATTTTCTTGAACTAGCATCATTCATATATGACAATTCCATTGACATAGTCTTTGTATCACTCACTTTTCTGAAAAAAGCTTCATAAAAATTCCAAACTTTCAAATATTCTGCACCAACCATCCGCACAACAGAGCAATACTTATAAAGACCGAAGAAAATGGTACCCAATGCAAGGTATTGAGATGACGAACAAACATATATAATCGGATCTTTGATTGGTAAAGCGGTTCAAAATATATCGATGAAAATAGGACTCATTTTCAAAAAAATAATATTTTACAGTGATTCTGTGCCGGCGGAAAAGTACAAATCGTTGAAAAAAACGTCTTGTTTCTCTTCATGTACATAAAGATGATACTTTGACGTAAGAACTAAGACCAACTAGAAGAAAATCGACCGAAAAATGACAAAGTTATAAGCAATTGAGTGAATAAATCCAAATCCCAAATCGGTGAATCTACGTCTATTTTGTTGGAGGACAAAATTGTCACACAAGTAACAGAAATTATTTGGATTGTTTACGCACTTAAATTCTCGTTTTCTTTTAGGCATTTTGGAAAATATGGCAATTTTGTCCTCCAACAAAATAGACGTAGATTCACCGATTTGGGATTTGGATTTATTCACTCAATTGCTTATAGCTTTGTCATTTTTCGGTCGATTTTCTTCTAGTTGGACTGAATCGGACATTTCTAGCTCGAGATATGATTTGTCACGTGAAAAAAGGTCGAAAAAATACAAATATTACAATATCTCAAAAACTATTCCATGAAAAAAAATTTAACCTTGGTTTTCGAATTCAGCAGATGAAAATACATAAGAAAAGTCACCTCTCATCAAATGTACATTTTCGGTGTAAACTAGTGCTATTAACAGGTAATATGTATTAGAAAAAGTAATATAACCGTTATCTGCTGTGAAACATGTATTTATTGTGGAATCAAAACATTTTATTTTGTGTAGTTATAGAACATATAAGTCAACGTATTAAATTAACCGGAAACACTATTTTTATAACTTAAAAAAAAACGAATAGAAAAACCTAATTTCAGTAGGCTATACAGCATTGCTTAAAATACAAATTAAATTTAATAAATAATATAAACGCAAATATGTAATATTAGTGAACTTTGATTGATTACAGGCAAAAAGTTGTTCCAAATTTTATGAATATTCATAAGTTTTTAATTTCATGCAACTTTCGAGGCTTTCGTCATTAAGCGAGCTTCTTAATTTGTTGTTTTTAATAATTGTCATATTTGAAAATAATTGTTCACAGTAGTAAGTAGATCCGAAAATTGTCAAGATGCTAAATGCATATGGGCTTTTTCGCCAAAACGTCAACCAGGAATGAAAATGCAGAATAACCATAAATTCTTTTTTATCATGCGTAAGTTGGGTTGAAATATTCGAACTTAACTCCGCAAATTAATTTAGAAGTTAACATAATTGTAGACTTATAAAAAAACAGTTTCAAGTTTGACGTCTCTATGACTGACCAGAAGCAAGTGATGTGAGGTTATTTTCAATTTGCTTTTTTCCAAACAACAAAATTAAAAATATTGTTACTATACCATTAAATTAATGCTACAAGAAGAACATCTTACAAAAATATGCAGAAAGAGACAAGAGAGCGCAAATAACTGCTAATTGTCAACTTTCTTTTTGCACTATTTCATTGTCGCGTACGATATGCAAAAACAACAGTTCTTCTTCTTATTTATGTATAAGCGATCAGAAGTGGCTGAAAAAAATTTTCTAAACCGACAAGTGCATGAGCTAAAAGAATTTATAAAAATATAATATAATTTCAATATATTAAGAAATTTGCCGCCTCAAAAAGTTTGTCGCGTACGTTATTGTAAGTACCAAAACATCAAGCAAAATATTAAAGTTAATAATAATGATAATTTAAATTTTCAACATAGATGGCTAAAAGCGCTCATGAAAGAACAAAGGGGTGGAGGGAAGAACTTAAGAAGGATGAAGAGAAATTGAAAGCATACAGAAAGAAGGAAGCTGAGAGGCTTCGTACAATATGGAAAAAAGGCAGATTTGGCGAAAAAAACAAAAAATATCTTTATGAAAAAAGAATGAAAGATCGCATTCGACAACAAAAATTAAGAGAAAAAACCACTTATGGTTCTTCATCATACAATTGTAAACAAACACTGGGGAAGGCAGTAAAGAAGGTAGAAAGTGTGTTGCCGACCAAAATTGAAAAGAAGGTCGAAGTAATTAAAGTATTGCATAAAAAATACGTAGAATCTACCATTTTTGAACCAATGCAGGAACAAGAAGACAAAAGAATTCAAGTGGTAAAAAACTTTTATTTACAAGATGGAATTAGTGTACAGGCGCCCGGTCGAAAGGAAATATATAAAAGCGAGGTGACTACAGAATGTGTGGGAAAAACTTTATTTTGTGAGAACCGGCCAAGCTATGTACAACTTATAAACAAAACGCCCCACAATATGTGCGTATGCAAGTATCACGCAAACTTGCAGTTTCTATTGGAGAGGTGCAGAAAAGCGATTCCAACATTTCCAAAAACATTTGACTCTTTTCTACAAGTGGTTTCTTGTAATCCAGCGCAAGAAAACTGTATAACTAGCGATTGCGAAAACTGTGTGCGGGCTGTTGTATTTGATTTAGTACCTCTTCATTATCTTTCTAAACTGGAAGAGGATGTGAAATGGAAATATTGGAGGAAAGTTGACCACCGGCTTATATTAAGTTACACTATTGCTCCATTAGAAGATCTGCTACATGAAATTGAAACTCAACTGCCACATTTTAAGCTGCACACTTTTGTAAAACAAAGTCAACAGCGATATTTTGAAGAAAAAAAAAATTTAACGTCTGAAGAACTCGTTTTACAAATCGATTTCGCTGAAAACTATCGACTACTTTTTCAAAATGAGATACAGGATGCCCATTTCACTTATCGGCAAGTCACTCTTTTCACGTGTGTTGCGTGGCTTCGTGGCGAAACAAAATCATTTGCAATAATGAGCGATTCTTTAAACCACAACAAATTTGATGTTTATTGTTTCCTTGCCAAAATTGTGCAGCAAATAAGAAAGGAGCACCAACAAATTTCTACGATATTCCTATTTTCCGATGGTAGCAGCGGTCAGTTTAAAAACAAATACATCCTGACAAGCATTCCGCATTTTTTAAAACAATTCGGATGTAAACATTTGGAATGGAGTTTTTTCGCAACGTCCCATGGGAAAGGTGCACTGGATGGTATAGGTGCAGTGGTTAAAAAAAAGGTTTGGCAATTAGTAAAAGCGAAAAATTTAATTCTGCAAGATGCTGTTTCATTTTATGAATGCGCTCGTAAACACATTGAAGGAGTTAATTTGTTGTATATATGTATCTACAAAAGCCATTGAAGATTTTTCTACAGACATGGCCTTTAAATGGAAATCAGTTGTTTGTATCCCACAAATCCAAAAACATCACTGGTTTGGTTATGTCGACATTAATCATTTAAATGTTGCAAGATTGGCTTATTCTCCTAGGAAAGAGATTAGGTTTTAGTTAAGTTTTATAATTAAAATAAATTACTTCTTTTTTCTTTGATTTTGTACTTAGCACCTAGTTTAATGAATAATTTTTTATTTTTTTTTTAAATAAATAGTACATCTTAAAATAATTTACTTTGTATACTTTAAGTTTATGATTAGAAGCAAAGTCTGTCGCGTACGTTATGTCGCGTACGTTATAAATATATAATTTTTTTTTTTAAATAACCAGACATTTTTTATATCAAAATATAGTTGAATAGTAAAGGTCCATTATTCAGCTATATGTCAGAACTTTTGCAGAAATAAAACTGACCATAATTCGCAGATTTTTGTCAATTTGCACTTGCGCTTTTAATCCACTTCTGTTTTTTGTCGCGTACGTTATCATCTTACTTTGCCTTAGGGCTTTGCCATTAAGGGCTTCAGCGTTGTGAACTCTTTTTTCTAGTTAAGAGCTCTCTTAGTACAAAGTAGAAATCTTAATTGTTTGGTTGTCAACTCTCATCTTGTTATATTTATTTAACTTTATGTGCGTACGAATGTCGCGTACGCCTCTGCGGAAATACCCATATGTATTCACTTGATCATAAAAATCAGGAAGACAGTTTAATGTTTCAAATATAATTTCTCCCTCCTTCCTCCATTTTGAAATGCTCATTCACAGTATGACAGCCAATTTTCCTTTTTCTCTAGCTAAATTTTTTAGTTCTGAATGTAAATTTATGAACTTTTTTGTCCATAGATCTTTTTTTTACCAATCTAACAACTGTAACTCAAATTGAGCTCTATAAATAGTTGGAAACGGTGTAAAATTCAACTCGCACACCATCGCCACTAGTGACTTTGTTTAAATGATAGAGTAGGTTTTTCAGATCTAATATCTTTAAAACGAGTGCTAGAAGATTTTTGCATTTTTGCAATGGCTGTGCCAAAAATGGACTGTTAATATTACAATCTGAATTGTTTCTGTAATCTCATATTATTTCAAAATGTAATAACTGTCCATTCTCCATGTCTTGAACAAGTAATGTTAATTGTTGTTCAAACGAAAGTATCGCTTCTAAAAGGGTGTGTACAATATTACCTCACCCTTGTAAATTTTTATTCAAGTTATTTAAATGTATTTAAGTGTTGTTCAAATAAGAACAGTGAAACAGAACTTGAAAAATAACCAATAAAAGAATATGCTCTTAAACCACCACCAATATATGTGAAAAATGTGCAATGTATATATATTTTAACAAAAGTCCTAAGCTCAATCCCCAAATGCACTTATGTTATGAAAGCACTGAACAATACTGAACCTGCTAGATCAAATCACTATATGGAAATAATAAAATTGCTAAACGAAAAAGATACTCAATAACATACGTACAAACCAAAAGAACTAAAAGTTTTAAAGTAATTTTAAGGAATATGCATTATTCTACAGATGTAAACGATATCAAGAATGGATTAGCTGAGTTAGGGCATGAAGTCATAAATATACACAACATTCTACAAAACGGCACTAAAAAACCACTATCCTTATTCTCAATGGAGATAAAAACTAATAAAAACAATCAAAACATATACTCCATAACTCATCTACTGCACTGCAAAATAACATTTGCAACACCACATCAGAAAAAATTGCTGCCGAAATACACAAATTGTCAAAAACATGGCCATACTAAAAATTTTGGTACCAAGAACCCAGTGTGTAAAATGTGCTGGCAGTCACAAAACTATAAGCTGCACAAAACTCCAAAACAGTAATAATATTAAATGCGCATTATGTGAAGAAAACCATACCGACAGTTACAAAGGCTGTATGGTGTATAAATCTCTAAAAATTAAACGTTTCCTCACTCTAAGGGAAAAAGAAACTCCGCCAATCACAAACGATCAACAGCAAGTACAACCACAGCAAAACTCTAACAGCCTACCCGCAAAAAATAATTATACAAACCCAAACCTAAATTATGCTTAAGCAACAGCCTATAAAAATGTATCAGATATTGATCTAATCGCACAAAACAAGGACGATGATTTCGCTGAACTTAAAGACATGATGAAACAACTAATATCACAAATGACTAACATGACGAGCATTATTACTTTACTAGTAACTAAATTAAATGAACAAAAATAGCTTAAAAATTGTTCTGTGGAACGAGAACGGACTAAGCCAACATTTTCTTGAACTAGCATCATTCATATATGACAATTCCATTGACATAGTCTTTGTATCACTCACTTTTCTGAAAAAAGCTTCATAAAAATTCCAAACTTTCAAATATTCTGCACCAACCATCCGCACAACAGAGCAATACTTATAAAGAAAAACATAAAGCGTGTTGCATTGGAAATCTATATAGAGGAGCCCTTGAAAACAACTTCGGTGCAAGTTGAAGACTCCTATGGTACTCTAGTCTTATCAGCTATTTACTGCCCACCTAAGTACAACAACACAACATCTCAATACGTGGACTACTTGAAAACTCTTGGAAATCGATATATTGCTGGAGGAAAATTTAATGCTAAGAATATGATCTGGGGTTCCAGAATTACAGACAATTATTTGACGCAATATATACAAGAAACAGTAAATTTATAAGTACGGGTTTACCAACATATTGGCCAACTGACATGAAAAAATTCAGATCTCATTGACTTCTATATTACAAAAAAGTAAAGCATCATCATTTAACAATCAAATCCAGCTATGAACTTTTATCTGACCACTCACAAGTTATGCTAACCTTCCAAAGTACTTTTCTATTAGAGACACGCAACAAAAACATATACAGACTGGAGTACGTTCCGTGAAATAATTGATATCAAACTAAACCTGAACGTCTCACTGAACAATGAAAATGAAATTGACTGCTATAACCTATCTGAATGATATTATTCCTGCTGCAAATGACTCAACACCAACGCCTAAATTCCAAATTAACAATTACATTGTCTCATCTGCTACTAAAAAAAATTAAATATAAAAGGAAAATGCACAAACAATGGAGAACAGTGGAGTTCTACGAATAATATTAATAATTCGATTGCACATCAACCACCTCTCAAAAATACAGAAAATAATTGTGCGAAAACTCAAATCGAGAAGGCAGAAGTTCTCTCTGCACATTTCAGAAACACTTTCGCATATAATCTGAACAACTAATCCCAAATTCTTCCTAACCTGTCAAATAACCTAAATGACTAAATAAAGAAAATCACGGCAAAAGAAATAAAAATAAATATCAGACAATTTTAGAACAAAAAGAGGGATGGGAGAGGATAAGTAGTTTTATGGGAGTTACAGTAGGTATTGTAGGTAGTGGGAATGTTGGTATGTAACCATCCATAAGATATTTGCGACCTTCTTAAATTCAAATTATTACCAATACGTTATTTACTATTACTACTACTTATAGATATTGTAGTTATTGTTTCTGAACTTTGCACCGTCTTTTTAATTGAGCTTTATAATATTTTGTTTTTCGATTATTTGAAGTATAAGTTTTTTTTTTTTTTTTTTTGTTAAACTCTAATTTTATTTGCATTCTACCCCATGGGGCGATAATCAAATTAAATAATGTAGCAATATATGTAAATATGTAAATAACCTATGCAATATATGTAATTCTTTAAGTTATTATGAACAGATTGATATAAAATCTATTACAATTTGGATCATGCCATGTTCGAAGATTTTAAAGAAGACGAACGAGTTCAGTTCGTGTTTGGCAATTGTAGCATAGAGAGATAACTCTTCTTCTTCCAATGTCAGCTGATGAAATGATCCCATTTTTTCCTTATCCGTGTGAATCAAAAACAATGCAATGTAAATCCGCCATACTATGTGAAGGAAATTTATTTGGGACTAAGTTTAAGGTACAATTGGGAGTTGCGTTATGGAGAAATAAAAGGGTATCTTAAATTTAAAAATAGCATAAATACTATATAATTAAAAAGCAAATTTTTAAGTAAAACTTTGTTTTTAATTACGTAAATAATAGTTACATTTTAATTATATTTATGTATTATATTTATTTATTTATACCAATTATTGTAATAAAGTCAATCTTGAATACATTTTCAAAGCAGCATAAGAAAATAAGCTTTGGATAAACCTAATTATCATAGATTTTTTCTTTTATAACACCCAATTATTTGTAGATTACTACAAAGATTAACCAATTAAATAATAGGAAAAATTTTAGACTAGTTACGATATGTCAAACGATTAATATGTTACACGCTGAGAGTTGATATGCTAATTTTTATTTATCATAATGGATTAAATGGATGAAAATAAGTAATATAAATATATCAGAATTTATTTATGAGTATTCAATAACTCAATACAATTACTTTATTTGCTCTTTATCCCTCCCATTTCACCTGTTCTATTTAGAACTTATTATCTTATATTCCTTTTGTTACATTACATTGCATTCTTAAGCATTTCATTATGTACTTAGTTTATAGTATGTATTTCCTATTTTCTTTAATAAAGTGACCTACGAGAAGGGAGGATTAATCTCATCATTACTATATACAATTTGCAAAATTTGTTCCCTTAAATTATATCTAATTTTATATTATATCAATAATTAAAGCACTATTCCACTTCTGATTTTAATTTATGTATTTAAATTTATGTAAATAAGTAGTAAAAAATTATTACCATCAGTAACACTCTTTCATAAAAAGTCCAAATGTATTTATTCTCTGGGGTCCACAAGAAAACAGCTGATCGCTAGTGGACCCCAGAGCACTTATACACTTGCATTCGATTTCCAATTGGTTTTGTTGTTGGATTTACGAAGTTATTTCTCTATACTACTCTATGGTTGTAGTTGAAAGACGAAAATGAAGAAAAAGTAAAGTAACAAACCAAGTCTTTTTAATTTTGCCAAAGCGTGCTAAAAAAAAAACAGAAGTGGGATCGCGCTGTGCTAAAACTAAACAAATTCTTTTTTCTTTCAAAAAAACTAAATATGAATGAAGTCTGTACAGACGACTACACAATTCAACAATTGCGAGAGTGGTGTCAAAAGCTTAAATTACCGTCGCACGGTACAAGAAGTGCACTGGTTGTACGCTTGAATACTGAAGTTCCAGATTTAAGAGAAAATTGTCCAGTGATTGATGAAAATGTACTTGAAACGGGCGGCACAGTGTCGAACAAGAAAAATGAAAAAACAATTATAGTGAAAAACAAACCAAAAGTAAAGACAAATGATGGAACAATTTAGTGAAAAACGAACCAAAAGTAAAGACAAATGATGGAACAAATTTAGTGAAAAACAAAAATGCAAATATATTGGCAAATGACGGCGAACATTTAAACATAACGGCAAAAAACAAGACAAACGCTGAAACCAATGCAGCAACAAATGACGGCGAACATGCCCCCAAAACAAGAAGGTTGCCAGTCAGCAGAATAATTATGTAAGGTATTATATATTAACTATTTTAGATAAAACAAATATTAATTTAGTTGCAGAATGCCTCATAGACTCTGGAAGCCCTATAAGTTTTATTCAAGGGTCAATGGTGCCGAAAAATATTCAATTAAATGAAATATCTAAGAATATTGTTTATTTTGCTATTTTAATAATAAAAAAATATGTATAGATTTAATTGTGGTGGCGATCGAGTCCATGGCCCATTCTGTTGTCCTTGGGAGAGATTTTTTGGAAATTACTGGATCTAAAATACTAATTGGTAACGAAGCTAATTTTTAAGAAAATGTAAGCAACACTGATACTTTAAGAAAATGTAAGAACACTGGCCAAAATATAAAAGAACAATATGATGAAGCAAATTTTGAAAAGCAAATTTTAGAAATAGAGGTTTTTGATGAAGAGCTATACAAAATTAATGATGTGATAGCTTACAAAGACAACATTTTATTTTACCAAATATTTAAAGAATATTATGTAAATCCGTTACGATCAAATGAACCATAGATAAAGAGCAAAATGAAGCTAGTTTAAGAAAATACTAAGCCTTTTAATTGTCCTCCTCGAAGCTTATCATACTCTGAAAAATCAGAGTTACAAAAAACGATTGATGAGTATTTAGAGAAAGGTTTTATACAACCAAGTGAATCAGAATTTGTATCGCCGATTGTACTGGTAAGGAAAAAGACGGGGGAACTGAGAATGTGTGTGGATTACCGGACACTTAACAAAGATAACTATTCAATATTACCATATATATCAGGGTATTATTTTCCAGTGATGGTACCCACCTTCTGCTAAGTAGCCAGAACAATGAGATTTAGACTAAGCTAAATTGTTTCCGTTTGCAGAAGGTCTAAAGGCGCCACGTCAGGCGCCGATCGAGATGCAGTGATTGTAACAATTGGCAGTTATTTAAAGTCACTGCTGGACAAGAACCCGCACATTGGATAAAAGTAGTTTGTACTGATATTGTTTTATTTGCTTTTATACCACCAGAGGTATATGTGAGTTTAGTCAGGGGCCGGTCAGCCGTGAATTGTGTGTAGTGCACAGTTCCTAAAACACTTGTGGAACACTTTGATTGGATTAAAGGTAGTTACGTCGTTGTAAACTTTAACCATAAAATGGGTGATGAGGTAAATCCATTTTCAGTTTGTGCTGAAAGCCTTGGTGCCACAACTCGTGGAAAGCTTCGATGACATCCAGGAATGTGGTTGAACAGAATTGTTTGTTTTTTAACAAATGCATATACGCGATTTATTTGCACTATCGTAGCGTGCTGTTTTCGGAATGTGAATATAAATAAGCTGTTTTAACTCGATAATTGGAAGAAGACGTTTCAATAGCAGTTTCTCAAATGCTTTAGATAGTATTGAGAGCAAGCTTATTGGTCTATATGAGGTAACCACTTCTGCTGGTTTCCCAGGTTTAAGATACTTTCCATTCGCTTGGAAAGTGGTCACATCGGATAATCGTAATGAATAATTGTGCAATGAATTTATAGTCTCACTCTGGTCACTCATCTCTGTCATGGTTTTTTTGGTGGCTTTCCATAGGGAATTATCTGGGGTCTGTGGTAGTTTTGAATATCTCCATTTTTAGGTATCTGTAACATGTTTTTGAGATGCTTTATAGAGCGATAGTACCAGGTTTTGTCATTAGGTGTGGCAAATTCGACGCAGTCTACGGTTTTCATTAGTTGCTCCCTAACAACCTGGCTTAAATTATGATGCTTAAGTTTGCAGCCGAATTACAATGTGGAAAACCATACAGCGAGCTGTATGGTTTTGATGAAGAGCTCTACTGCATCATTCATCGTTCATTAAAGGCATATTAATCACAAGAGTCCCAATAACGGTATGTAAGGGTAGACTTTCCCCTATTAATGCTTTTGTTGTGCAAACAAATTGCTGGTTTGTTTTGAACTTTGAAGCTATTTGTTAAAATAATAGGTGAGTGATCTGATGACACAACTCCAGATGATGTGGATCTTCTTAACACATAAAAGTCAATAACTGGAAGTTTTTTTCTGTCCATTCTGACCAGAAGATTCGCTTAACGTTGACAAATGGTATAGTCTATTTTATTGCATTGCTTTCTATACGATACGGCCTCTTGAAGGTGTTATTCTAGAGCCCCATTGCGGATGTTTGGGATTATAACCCCCCAGCGATGAAGCTTGATCAGAGGGAGTAATAGAAGTACTGCTTCTCAAATTTAACAGAATGCTGCAATTGTTATGGTGTCTTTATAATCGTCAACTGTGAAGACTGTTAATTGCAGTTATTCTCTTTGATAAACTTCCGGATACACTTGTTCAATGCTCCTACGAGTATTAACAGCTATGCCAGTTTTTTTGGGATTTATATTAAATTGCTACATCTCCAAATGAGCGTTACCAGCAGCGAAATCACGAATGATCTAAATATATATACTATATCTAGCATAGCATTTATAAGTATATCATTTATAAGGGTTTTACTCTATAATAATATATATAAAAATATAATAAACACAAAATTCAGGAAACAATTTTTAATTTATTATATATTTTATATATATAATTATATATTTTATATATATTATTATATATTTTACATATATTATTATATATTTTATATAAATTATTATATATTTTATATATATATATATATATATATATATATATATATATATATATATATATATATATATATATATATATATATATATATATATATATATATATATATATATATATATATATATATTAGTATATTATTATTATTATTATTACTTGAAAAACAATAACTTGATTATTATTTTACATTGTAAGGGGAGCACTAACTGCAAGGGCCTTCAGCTCGCTTATACTAAATATATTTTCTGTTTGACATATTTGTTTGATGACAAAAGTTGTAGAATTTACATATGGTATCGGAGTGCACGAATTTTAATGAATTTGGTGGGGTTAAATTTGGGATTATTTTAGATCTGATGTGGTTAAAATGAACGCAGTCATTGAATATGGTCAGTGTCGGAGAGTTGCAGTATGGACATGATACAGGGTGTGAGCCATTGAGGATGTGTTGGTGGGTCAAGTTGGAGTGACCAGTCCGAAGCCGTACAAATATTTTTAACTCTATACAGGAGCTCAATGCAGGAAAGATTGGTTTCGGTCTTGTGGGGCTAATAGCAACATAACGGTGTAGTGTATTAATCCAGTCCGAATTTTTCCTATCTGTTTGCTTATTAGTTTATGTATATCTTATGTTATCGACCACTGCGAGGGAAATGCTGTGTTCCAATTTAGACCCATCTGTGAAGATAAATTTCCAGTGCTTATATTTCAGCTCGTCGTAATATTCTAGGAATGGTTTTTGGTATACGGTATGGGCTGTGGAGTGTTTGTTATTTAGTCTTAGAAGAAATGCGGTCCTCATGAGATGCCACGGAGGAGATTTATTGGGGACTTTTAGTATTGGCGATGTTGATAAACCCATCTGCTTGGCATACTTGATGCATCTAATAATGGCAGATTCACTACTGAAATTACGTTTATAATGACCTTGACCTTGTGTTAAAGGATTTTGTTGTTGCAGCAGAGGAGTTTAGGAATTGCTCTCATCGTGTTATGTATAGCACGATCAGAGAACGATGGCAGCCCAGCTTCTGTTAATATAAACTTCATATGCGATGTTGGGCATCCACGAATGCTCCTGCGAACGGCAGTATGGTAATGTAAGTTTTTTGTTGAAAATTAATCCTAGGATATTTAAGTTATGTACTTGTTTGATATGTCATTATTAAATATTAAGTCTTAAGTTATTACAATTATGTTTTCTTGAAATGTGTAGAGTTTTGCCTTTGTCGTATGAAATTCTAGCGCCTGAACCTGCAGACCAGAGGGACATGTCATTTAAAATCTCACGAAACTTATTATTGATTACATTTAAGTCACTACTTTTGGAGAATATTAATACATCGTCAGCGTATATAATGTGTTCTATGCTTTTGACTTTTCGTATTATTTCACTAATGTAATTGAAAGCAATAATAAACAGGGTAACCGATAGTGGTGACCCCTGTGGGATACCGTTGAACATACTATGTGAGTCTGACCAAGTATTGCTTATAACTTCTAATTTTCGATTCGTTTAAAATGATTTGATGAAGTTATACATTTTATCACCAATTTTCCATTTCAACAGTTGTCGTAGAACAATATGTGCTCCTACTCTGTCAAAAGCCTTTTCGAAATCAAGGCTAAGTACGGAAATGTGATTTTTACACGACAGTGCTTTTGAGGTGAAATGTTCAAAGTACAGTAAATCATCCATCGTACCCTGTTCGTTTTTAAAAGCCATTTGGTGTGGACTAATCTACTTCTTTTTGAGAACAAACCACATGATGCGCTTGGAAACTATTTTTCCAATATTTTTTCCATGCATGGAAGCAGCGATATAGGTCTGTAACCGAGAATTTCTGTTGGGGGTTTATTACGCTTGGGAATAGGAATGATAGAAGCACATTTCCAAGCTTGCGGATATATACCTTGTACATGTATGTTGTTATAGTGAGATACAAGTCTACTTTGTATGCTTAATGGAAGGTGTTTGATTATTGGGTAGCAAATTATATCCAAACCGGGGGTCTTTCCTATCACTGAAGATAGTGCTTCACACTCGTATTGAGAAATTTCGGACTCAATTTGATTCGCATCGCAGGATGGGTTGTAATGTCGGGAGGTTTCATTCAGTGTGCTATTTTTGGATGAAATTAAGTTAGATTGGAAGTTAGAGTTGTGGGAGTAATGAGACCAAGTGGATGCAAAGTAATTAGATGTATCTTTGGGAGAGAATAGGGGACCGTTGGTCGACTTGATAAATTGGATGTTATTTGGTTTATACGAGGTTGAAAGACGTTTTATGTCTGACCATATTTTTTTTGGATTTGATGAAGGAGTGATGGTTTCTGTGAGTTTTTCGAGGCTTGCCCTTTTGCATTCTTTTGATTTTTTCTTGAATTTTGCGTTCGATTTTCTATAGTTAATAAGGTTAGAAGTGGTTCTGTTCCGCTTGTATTTGAGCCAGAAAATTTGCTTTGCAATTCGTAATTTCGAACAAAATCGTGACTGGTTTGAGGAATTGCAAAGTGCGCTGCGTGCCGTAACCCTTTAGTTAACACTGCTGTTTCTTTGTTGATATTATAAGATACAGGGGTATTACTAAAAAAAACTCTTGTGAGAGCGATTGGAACTACCCAATCAGCTTTATCGGTGATAACTTTGGGTTTTGGTGTTGTTTTCAAAGCTGTTTGTATAGGGGTATCAGTGATTAATGGGAAATGGTCACTGCCGTCAAGGTTTGTAAGTATTTTGCAGATTAATTTTAGTGCAATGAGACTGGAGCACAAGGCCAAATCTATGTGTGTGAACGTATTGTGTGTCGAAAAATGGGTGGGTAAACCATCATTTAAAACTATGAGATTGTTACATGAAACAATGTATTCCACAATTTTGCCTCTATGATTACAAGAAGAGGAACCCCATAGTGGAATCCAAGCATTGAAATCTCCTGCAATAATAGTTGGGGTGTGAAATTGATTTAAAATATTATTAATATCCTGGGAAGTAAAAACTTGTTTTGGTGGAATGTATATAGATATTATGGTAGACTTAACTCCCAAATCTATTTCTACAGCGATTGTAGCTATACTAGATTGAAGTGTTATGTACTTATGTGGAATAGATTTTTTAATAAGTACTCCAATTCCTTGTTTGCTCTTCTTGTTGTGGGTTAAGTTTAGGAAGTATCCTGAATATTGATATTTGGGGAAAAGTTAAAAGGCAAATGGGTTTCCTGCAGTGAGATAAGGATTGGGAGGTGTTCTTTGATAAGAATTTCGAGCTCATGGAAATTGTTGAAGTATCCTTTGATATTCCATTGTAGCAATTCAAACATGAAAAGGGAAAGTGGGAGAATTGGTTTGAACAATTGATGTATATAATATGTGAAAGATATGAGGGGGTAAGATTGCAATTGACGCAAGCTGGAGATTTTTTGCATTATTTAGCGGTGTGTCCCAGCAATTGACAATTCTTGCACCGCATGGTATTGGGAATGTACTCTTTAACGTTTACTGTACGCCAAGAGATTTCAATTTTTTCCGGGATATGATATAGGCCAAATGTGAACAAGACCACGCCACTAGGTACAGTTTTATTCCGAAATTACTTCCTGTGAAGACATTTCTTTGACGATTTCGTCCTCAGCTATGTGGTTAAGGTATGGGGCGTACACAGATCCCATGTAGTCCTTTAGGGGTATGTTCTCCTGAATGGAAGACAACGCTACATATTTAGAATTTTCTTTCTTTACTGCGGCTTTTGTGACAAGCAGTGACTATAATAAAGGCAGCCCTCAACACCATACTCAATCTACCCCCATTGATCTCTTTGTGGAGAGCCTTGCAGCAAAATCTGCGGGAATATTGTTGGCCACCAAACAATTCTCTTTACGATCGTTCGGTCATAGTTCTGTACATCGAAGTCACACGGTCAACACAGACTACGTGACTCCTATTCTACTAGTAAATATCGAAAAATAGGGATGGCGCAGAGGCATGAATGCTAAATGCAAAACATTCGACCGCACCAAAAACCAATCGAGTTAATGGGTTGAAATTGTACTTTCTATTCGACAATTTACTACGTGGTATTTTCATTTTATCAGGCAACTGTTCTTAACTACTACACGAATGTGTCACAGTAATACATAGGTATGCATGTTTCGCAAGCATTTAAAAATGAACGACATTGAATACGAGAAGCTTCGTTGTTTGTGATACGAAATGTAAAAATGGAACATGTAATAATACTAAGAAATAAAAAGAATAATTAGGAATATATCTGTATAATGACAGCTCTAAAAGTGCAGAGCAGAGCAAAAAAGAGCAAAATAACTTAGAGCAACTTAAAAAACTTCCTGCTTCATTGAAATATATATCTGCTCTAGGTTGAAATAGGGTAGTCATTATACAGACCTAATGGCAAATAAAAAGATGGAAGATACGAAAAAGGATACAAATAATGGAATATGAGACTTCCGAAATCATTGTTTTGCCGAGACACATACGCCAGCCTTCATCATCGAATAAGTTGAATAATAAAGAGTTAAAATCCAAAGCTTACTTATAAAAAAATTTAACTAGTTGATTTGTCTAGTTCATAATAGTATTCTATGTATGTTATTATTTTGTTATTTTCTTATATACAAATTAATACAAACATTTTCTGTAAAAAATTCACAATAATCCGTATATCTTGCCATAAATGCTGTTATAAAACTTTCAGCTATCACTGCCAGGAATACTCTTCCGCTAACTAACCGTATAAGTACGCAATACCCTTCTACATTAGTAGGGAGTCATCCATTATTGTAACATTGATAAGAGCTGCGGCTCATTATTCAAACCACCCAACAAGAAAAACAGTTCAGTCAATATTCCAGCACTGGTCGTGAGATCAAGCAGACATGCGAAAGTAAAGCATAAAAATTCGGATCAGTGTAGAAGAATCAGAATATATATTTTATGAAATATAAGAAAGCAAATGCAATCTTCAGAAACTCTAAGCTAAGAGAAAAAGTCTTAACACCGTACGAGGGTGGGTCAGTAAGCTCCTGAAAATTGAGGCAAGGAACACTATTCGGCAAAAAAAATAGGTTTGTTTCATTCCTCTCAAATCTCTTACGCCCGGCCATTTTTCATATTTAGAAACAGGATATTCCTTGAAGAATGTGCTGGATGAAGAACCAATTCGTATGGTAAGAGATCTTTATTGTACCTATGGCTAAGCCAAATAAAACTACAACAATAATTACGTACTACGGCAAATCTCCTTCCCCAGCTTTGAAAAATACTATAATAAATTAATGTGCTTAATATGATCTGGTCTAAAAAAATTTCATCACCTCCTATAAAACTTCTATGAAGATCAAGAGACAATGGATACACTTTTATTCTGTGAATAAGATCAATTCCTAACAGTTTAAATCCCACATAAAACACTGTGCTGGAAAAATAACTAAACAAGGTTTGATTTCATTTGGATTTGAGTATTCTATTCATTTGAAACAGTGTTGCACAAGTAAGTGCTTTCGTACCATTTAGGGTACCTTTTTATATTGAGTGTACTAGTACATTTAGTGTGGTACCAGGTACTTTCTTATTTTTTTCAAATTATTATTTATTTTTTTTTTTTTTTTGTAGTACCAAAATTTACAACTCTGCAATAGTGAAAAATTACGACTGAAAATGAAACGATTCGAAATAGAATATATAAGGACTTGTGCAAACCCTCGCATGGCCTCCCTGCATTTGCATAGATAACCATGGGATCAATAAGGTGACTACATATTCGTACTGAGATAGCGGCTTTGAGTGGGGACCCTTTTTGCATGGACACTTCTAAACCCAAAACAAACTACCCGGCCAACCGACAAGGGGAGCCAAAAACAACAAGCTTAGTTAGGCAAAAAATAGCCTTAAGCTCACCAATTACTTCCTCTTGGACTTTCGTTGCCAGACCAAGGATGCCTTCGGGTGTTACGACCAAAAGGCCAGCTCCGTTCTCAGCCAAAAACGCATCCTGCCAGGGTCGTAAAAACCCTGCTTCGGGCCATCCCAGCACCAGGGCAGCTAAGTCGGTTGCTAGGGTCGTCCCTCCGTCCACTCCTCGGGCTGGTACAGGGAGAGCTCGGGCAACCAAGCCGACCTCCTCCAGCACGAGCCCCAGGACCGACCTCCCTTCAGGTGCTGACACGCATGTAAATGCGTCTACTCGGGCGTACAGAACACGGAGGGCAGCCTTCAGGATTATTCACAGATTGGAATCTGCCGGGTCTACAGAGACATATTCGCCCATATGCCGGGATACGGGATGGTACCAGGGGCACGTGAAGCTCATCGCGTGCTCAGATGAACGCTCGGCTGAGCTCTACAAGCTGGTCATCGAAATGGTTGGTGAAGTCTGGCCGGGGGCTAAGCTTTCAGCTGTTCCCAAAGACCAGATCCCGAACCGTCCCCGTTCTAGGGCCTGGGTTCCGGCAGAGCGCTCCTCGCCGGACGAAATTCTGGAGTTGCTTCGCCTTAGCAACTACGACCTCTCCACGGATGATTGGAAGGTCGCTAAGATAGGCGAGCCCAAAAGCAAATCTCGCGAGATCCTCATTATTCTCAATGAGGAATCTCTCGCTCCTATTAATGCCAAAAAGGGAGATATCAACTATGGCTTTAGTTCGATCTCACTCAAGGTCTATAGGAGCGACAATCAGGGAGCAAACAAGCCCCCCACACAGAATCTCAACTTCGATGATGGGGAGAGTTACGCTTCGGCCTCAGAATCGGTTGGCAGCTTCTGCGGACGTCCGGTAGTGAATACCGACGCCGTTGGGGTTTCTCCTCTGTCTGATGAGGAGGACGCCAACGTAACGATGATGACCACCTCCGTGAATGGTGAGGGTATTACAGATTAACATTCACCATTCAATAGCTGCCTCGGCAGCCCTGATCCTCCACCTGACTCAAAAAGGAGATTCGCGGACTCAACATCAGCGGATACCGCATAGTATTCGTGCAGGATCTAGGTAAACCCAGAGCCTGTATTCTTGTTAAAAACAATATTAACGCTCTTCTTCTTCACAGGTTCAGCAACAAGGACAATGTAGCCATGGTCATTTCAACCAACACCATGACTACATGGATCGTCAGTATCTACAAGGCGCACGACCACGGGGAATCGCCGCCTCCGGACATTTTAAAGCTGCTGGTCACGGAAGCAAACAGGAAGCGAATCCCGGTCTTCATCGGGGCCGTTGCTAATGCCCATCACGAGGTGTGGGGCAGCACGGACACCAACGAGCGGAGTGAGTCACTTTTTTATTTTATTCTTGCCCATGACTTAGTTAATTGTTAACAAGGGGAGCGAGCCAACCTTTATAAGAGCGTCTTGGCGAGACTTCTGTCGCAGCTTAGAAAGCTCGTTCGAGACATGCAGACTCCGGAGGATCCTCAATACCACTCCTCGGGCTCTTTAATGTATTCAGAGATCGGACACTCTAGATGCCCTACTAGAAACACACATTCCGGGGAATGAAATCTTTGTTGATTGCAGGCTTCTAGACACCAATAAATATATAATAATTATATGTGAGTCGATACTCGTCAATTCTGTGAATATGAAGATTATTTTTGTAACGAATTTATTGACAAGACAAGTTACAACAGTAGTTGCAATTGCGTATGTGTGGTTATGCCACCGTAATAATTTTGCAGAAGAAGAAGAAGAATTATTGAAACATTTTTTGGCAGATCTTATAGCTATTTCGGACACGCCACTTGTCCTCATCAGAGATCTTTCAATGAAAGGCAATTTTTCCCGAAGCATTTTTTATTATTTCTCAGAAATCAACAGCACACCAATTATTAACCCTCCCAGGAATCGAACCTGGGCCTACAGCTGTTGTAATCTGTCCATCCAGACAACTAGGCTAACTGCAGGTGGTGAACTGACTGATCAAATTCTGTCCATGACAGTCTCATTCCACCACACTCTAATCAACTCTGTCTCATTATTACCCCTCTTTTGTTCCGTTAGGTCTCTCTCTCTGTTTTTTATTACATTTCTCTCTCTGTTTTTTATTACATTTGTACTACATATATATATGTGTGTATATAATTATTTATTGCCCTAGTATTATTAAATGTATGTACAAGGGTGGATTGATATTGAAGCTACCTAGCGCTAGATGGCAGCACAAACACAAAAACTTTTTTTTTTTTAAATTGCGATCTGTCAAACGTCAGCTGTTAAAATATCACCCAAATTCATCGATTAGTTTATTTGTTGTAGTCGTTTGAAGTAAGCAACTTTTGTGTTTCTTGAAAAATGGAAAAAAGCACATTTCGTGCAGTGATTAAACACTATTATTTGAAAGGGAAAACGGCGAAAGAGACAAAAGAAAAGCTCGATAAACATTACGGTGAGTCTGCTCCGTGAGATTGCATGGTAAAATATTGGGATTGCTGAATTTAAACGCGGCCGAACAAGCACTGCAACAATACCATCAACAGGAAGACCAAAAGAGGTGGTTACTGAAGAGAATATCTAGAAAATCCTCGATATCGTTATGAATGATCGCCGAGTCAAGTTGCGTGAGATTGTTGAAATGGTAAACATATCATATGAACGTGTGTTCAACATTTTGGTGAACATTTGCATATGAAAAAGCTATCGGCAAGATGGGTGCCGCGTTTGCTCAGTATCGAACAAAAACGAGTTCGACAGACCACTTTACAGCGGTGTTTGGACATGATAAAGCGTAATCCTGTTGATTTTTGGCGTCGATTAATAACTGTTGATAAAACGTGGGTCCACCACTACATACCTGAAACCAAAAATCAATCGAAACAATGGGTGGAAGCTGCTGGAAGTGCTCCGAAGAAGGCGAAGGCAGTGAAATCGGCTGGCAAGGTTATGGCCACTGTATTTTGGGATGCACACGGAATATTGCTCATCGATTATCTTGAAAAAGGATCCACAATCACAGGAAAGTATTATCGTGCATTATTGGATCAATTGATTGATGCAATCAAGGAAAAACGACCACATTTAAAGAAGAAAAAAAATGCTCTTTCTCAAGACAACGCACCGGTTCACACAGCATTAGATACGATGCTAAAATTATGTGAAATCCACTTCGAATTGGTTAATCATCCACCTTATAGTCCAGATTTAGCTCCTAGTGACTTTTTCCTGTTTCCAAACTTGAAAAAATGGCTCGCAGGAAAAAGATTCATCTCAAACGAAGAAGTGATTACCGAAACTAACGCGTATTTTGAGGGGTTCCCGAAATCGTATTATTCAGATGGTATAAAAAAGTTGGAATATCGTCTTACTAAGTGTGTCGAAGTAAAAGGAGACTATGTTGAGAAATAAATGGTTTTTGAAAAAAAAATGTTTTTTTCCTACTTAGGTAGCTTCAATATCAATCGGCCCTCGTATGTATATTTTTGACATACTTAACGAATGAAGTGGCAACTTATCTAAACTAATTTATATAAGTATACAAATTAAATTAATTAATATGTACACATTAAAATGAAACTAATTTTCACAACTTTTTAGTGGTAAAATTTAATGCCAGTTCTGAACAGAAGTTAAGCACATGTCGAATACGTATTCTATAAGCAAATTACTTTGAAGAGGGAGTAGTACTATCATTTAAAGTTTTTGAATAGTACTTCGTCGTACTTTCCTATTTTAGATTATACTTCATCGTACTTTCCTCCTTTCAAAAGTACTTCATCTCATAATTTTTTTTTCAGTACAAGAGTACTTTTTTATTTTTCTCTCGTGCAACACTGATTTGAAAAGATTATTTGCTATGCGTATAATTCTCAACTGGATTATGTCAGTATCAAGTTATAATGTCGGATACGACAAAGGGATCGAGGAATCAAGTGAAAATGACAATCACCCCAATTCTATATCTAACGACATCACGAGTTAAATAGTTTCTCAGATTAATTTTTTTTATTTTATGTTTATTGAATCTTTTTTAAAAATAGAAACGCACTATAAGTTGTAAAATCTTAACAACCAATATAAAAATATGTCCTTCTCCAGAGATCCGAACAAAACAGAATAATCAGAGTACATTAAGACACATTTTTCAAATCAATTCAAATCTTTACACAAAGTTAATTATAATTACAATTACAACAAATTTATGATATCCTTCCTCTTTAGACGCAAATAACCTATAAACTCCAGTAAGTCCCTTGCCAACGTGTTTGGCTGAAGTTCCAACTTCTGTAGATAACTTTTGCAGCATTTCTTCATTTCCTCCCTTGTCGTGAGTATTTTCAAATCTTTGTTGTTTTCATTTTTTAAATACCATGGAGCTCTCGTGATGATCCTTAAACATTTGGATTGACTGCGTTGCAGTTTTTCGATGTTTGAGGGCGACGCAGTGCCCCACAATTAAATTCCGTTAGTCCATATTGGTTTTATAATGACATTGTATAAGAGGCATTTGTATTCAAGATTTAGTTTCGGGTGTTGGTTTAGAAGCAAAGAGAGTTGTCTTATTTTGATTTTCACTTGACTTTTTTTCGATTCTATATGCTTGTTCCATGTGAGCCTTCGGTCAAGATAAATGCCTAAATACTTGAAATTACCAGTTTGGGGGATGGTTACTTCATTTGGAGTAAGAGAGGGGAAAGTTCCAAATCTCAAAGTGAAGGTGACGTGCGCTCATTTGGATTCGTTGATCTTGATCCTCCAGTCTGCCAGCCATACCTCCAGAGAGTTAGGGTGTATCTGGATGTTTCTTGTAGCTACTGTGAGACTTGCATTAGAGCATAATATGGCCGTATCGTTCGCAAACGTTGAAATGAATGTGACTGCATGTCGGCATATCTGAGGTGTAGAGCAAGTACAGTAGTGGTCCCAGGATACTTACCTGCGGCACTCAGGCTTGAATATAACATGGGCTTGATGGGAATCCCTTATGAGATACCACAAATTTCCTCTGTGATAAATATCTTTCAAGTAAATTATGCACGTTTCCGGGCATTTGTTTTTTAATTTTATATAACAGTCCATAATTTATCAAAAGCCTGAGTTATATCCAAGAAAACAGCTGGGCAATATTCCTTACTTTCAAATGATTTTCTAATAATGGTGACGAGCCGATGAACTTGTGCTATCGTGCTATGTTGTTTTTTGAAGCCGAGTTGGTGTTGGCCATCAGCTATTATTGGGTTAATTACATTAACCAGTAATTTTGCCTATCGGACGACACGTATGCGTTATCCTTACCTGGTTTCGCAATCATTATGATTTTGAACAACTTCCAGTCCGGTGGGTAATAGCCAATACGAAGTATAGCATTGAAAATATGCATCAGTTGGATCACAGCTGACTGCGGTAGTTCCTTTATCATTCTACCTGTTATTTTGTCTGGGCCCGTGGATTTTTTAATGTTCAAGTGTTCAACCGCTTCAAATACATGTTTCTTTTTAAGTAGCAGCGAAAATTGACTAGATCTCGTACTCAATGTTGGAAACTGAAAGTTCGTTGTAGGTGGGTTAGGGGGGAAAATACTGTTTTAAGGTGATTAACGAACAACATTCCCTTTTCACTGTCGCTCCTCGCCCCATTCCCATCACTTAAGCGGAGAGGCGGGTCAGTAAGGACGGGGCGTGTCAGATTTTGCGGTGCTCGCCACAGTGAGTGGTCATTGGATAAGGTAGGGGATAGGTTACCAAGGTACGGCTGGATTTCTTTCACACTTCTTATTTTGAGGATCGTTCGATTAATTAACAAACGAAAACTTATCAATGTCTCTTCCGAGAATTAACAAATAAAACCCTAGTAATACCGTTTCTAGATAACTCGTTAATGAAAACGAAAGGTCGTATAATCACTCATTCAACGAGCAAACTCTAGTTGCTCTTTTCTGCATTTTTTTTTTTGGTTTTTGCATTTGGTAAATTAAATGTAAGAATAGCTGTTCTTCAAGAAGACACGTACTAAAAACTACATAATATTAGATTCACGCGTCTAAATATGGATACATTAGAATTTATTACAATTGAACAAATTTTTACAATATTTTATTATTTAGAAAAATGCACGAGAGTAAATAGGTTTTTTATTTTTTAATCAGTTTATTTAGTACTTTTTCCATCGTCTGCTTCCAACCATTTTTTCTGTTAATTGCTTATTTTTTTGAGCTTTATAAACTTGTTTTTGGCTAATCTACTCCATTCTGTAATTTTAGAGCAATCGTTATATAGACCTAAATATTTTTGCTCTTCGACAACCATAGTTTTGAATGCACAGCTTAGACTACATTAGTCGATAAGTAAGAAATTTGGAATCTAGATCGAAGTGCAAATACTTTATATAAACTTACATATATCCTATCCATTGCATGCACTGATTGAAACAAAAGCCGCAGTGGAGTCGGTGACCAAAGGGTGAAATTACGGAACAACTTTTATACATCAAACTTACTACAACAAACAAGAAAATAAAATAATAGAAATTTACGCATCATTATGCTAATATGAACAATGATGATGCGAATCCTTTTCCCCCTTGAACAGTCCCTTCGATCACTTACAAAATTTCCCCGTTTTTAATCGGACGCACTAGTCTTAGAGACAAATACACGTCAATTCAATTCCTGCGACAGGAACAAACCTTTTTACATACGCACCATAATATAATTTGAACTTATTTTAGGCATTCAGAAGTATTCAATTCAAGCACCAATGTAAACAATTTATAAGTAATAACCGATCAACCTTTTACTAGATTTTAGGGTTTTTCTTACGTTGCCACATTTTTAGAATTTGGTTAAACTACAAAATTAAAGCAGAAAAAAAATTTTTAAAAAATTAAATTCCATCCTGTCTTCTTTTTTTATTGAAGCTCTTTCACTCACTTTACAGAGTTCTTTCGAATGTCAAAAGTTCACCTGTCAAATGACAAAATGACATTTGTTTTATGCAAGCCAAAACTTTACTGTTTTAACAAATGTATATAAAAGTGTTCAGGAAATGTTTATAATTTTCACATTATAATATTTTTCACCTGTTTTACTTTATTAAATAAAAAATTTTTGAAATTATGTGCCAAAAGGTAGAACATTTTATATTCGCATAAAAACATACAAAAACATAACTGATCAATAATCGAAAATAAAAATACTCCATAATAAAAACTATTTTCAGTGAGAGTTTTATTCCAAATTCAATGAGTTGTTTGTATCCCTAAAACTATATACATACATATGTACATATTACAACTTTAGGAACGTTGATTGCATATCAGCCACTGCGCTCTATTGGAATATACATAATTGATGTTTATTTCGCCAGACGAAAATATCTATAACTTGCCTATTATCAATATTGTGTAGGCAATTCCCGCATACATTGCAATGTAGCCGTGAATTAAATACATATGAATACTTCAAAAAGTTTTGTAACACAAAATTTCGTAAAACAACAAAAATAAATAAAGCTTTCTTCTTTTATATCACTAACATATCTGTAATTTAGGTCAAGCGTATTGTTTATAAATATTAATAGAGCTTTGTGTGTAAGTATGTGTCATCTATGTATGTATGTAAGTATGTGTCATCTATACGAATGGAGAAGTACACTGCGCATACCAATAAGTTGCAGCTATCAGATAGACGGTCCAACGAGGTACGCCGAAAAATTAACTAAGACGCCATATATATATATATATATATATATATATATATATATATATATATATATATATATATATATATATATATATATATATATATATATATATATATATATATATATATATATATATATATATATATATATATATATATATATATATATATATATATATATATATATATATATATATATATATATATATATATATATA